>JACXGI010010917.1:0-26333 GCA_016801175.1 Esox masquinongy | reverse complement strand
CACAGCCCAAACAGGCCAGACGGCTCTAAGGACATCGGAATGTGTGATGGGGAAGCGGACCTGGGTGTGCAGGCGGCACTATTAAGGGCTTTTAGCGTTTTCAGCTAGTAACCCGGAAGGCATGCCTTTGTTAGCCGATATCTGACCCCCGTCGGGACGTACGTCATTTACCTTTTAATGATTTTGCAGAAGTTCTTATTCAGAGCGACTTATGACTTACAAATTAAGGTTAAGTGCCTTGCTCAACGGCACAATAACGGACAACGGTTGTTTTACTTTTTTCCCATATCTGCACAAGTACTAGAATGAGCAATCTTTTGTTTACGGGCACAGCGCTAATGACCGCTCAGCTATCTGCCAACCCTGGGAGGTCATGTGATCATGACTCTAACCAGGGCATCAGGAGGAAACAGACAATAAAATATGGAGTAGCGATCAGTCCCACTGAGTTGACTACATTAAAACTGTGGAAAATCCTCATAGGATACTAATATGAGGAGCTAAAAATGTCACTATCTTGGTGGTTTTTGACCTGTCACTCTCAGTATTGGCAGCAGCTAGCGAAAGAGCTGAGCTGGAAGAGCTCAGCACAAAATGATGCTGTGTGGACTCAAAAGACATTAGATTTATAGAGATTGAGATGTGCCCATCCAGAATAAAACATACATCAGGATTGAGAAGAGCCCATCCAGAATAAAACATAAACCAGGATGGAGATGTGCCCATCCAGAACAAAACGTATCCACTTGGTGGAACCGGAGACACAATTCTGAGAAAACAGTAAGGTAACAGTGTAAAATGTGGTTTTACAACATAAAACTAGTATGTTTGCAGGTAGCTTACTGGTATAATGTTCAATGAAATGTGCAAATATTAAAGTACAGGCTGTTTGTTTTCATGTATTGCGTAAACAGGAGAAAGGTCACCAAAGTTTCCTTACATTCATGCAGACACATAGCATTTGTATTGAGAAATAATTGGTATGCAATTTTTTTCAGCTTTCAGTGATGAGATATGATCTGCAGACGGGGGAAGAAAAGCAGAAAGGACTTGAGTGCCAAAAATGAAATGTGTGTTTCTCCTGTGCATATGTCCATGCGAGAAAGAGAGAGAGGGGAACAGGAGATAGAGAAGGAGAGAGAGTGAGACAGACAGAGGCACGGAGAGTTAGAGAGAGGGGAAGAATGAAGGGGGCAGATTTTAGTAATTTGTCCTGTACTTCCCCTTTGCTGCACAAGCCTTGCAAAAAATATTGGAAATCAGTAAGTATTATTTTAGATCATTAACGTCTGCATTGGCCTATCAAATACACTAAGTAGTTAAATCAAACGACTGGAAACTGCACTTTGAACTCAGCCACTGGCAAACCTCCCATTCAAACAAATGTTTTAAAACTTCATCTATACTCGGTGGGGCCCCCTGTTTAGGGTGTCCTTATAAAATACCTATAGTTATAGCTAGTTATAGCTGCTTGGAATGAAGCCCACAGACAGCCAAACAAGTCTCGACCAGTATTATTTCCTACTGGACTCTTTGTTTGGCAAATGTTTTTTTGGCAGGGTTCCAAATGAAGGCTGAACTCCCCATTGAGAAAACATGCAGGCTCCTCTGTCGTCAAGCATAGCACTCATCTTTCTGCTTGACTGGCATCAGGTGCTAAGACAGCTCGGATGCCTTGATTTTAGCCCCTCTTTTAACACAGGGAATTAGTCAAAACTACTTTTCAGTCCTTAGTCCTTTACATTTTATATTTTTGGTTATTTAGCAGACACTCTTACCCAGAGCAACTCACAGTAATGAGTGTGTATATATTTTCTTTTCATGGGTTTCTAACCCAGAAACTTGATATTGCAGGCTCCTCCCATGGAAACACATTTCTGTTAAGCTAGTTTTGGGGGACACAGATTAAGCCTAGTCCAGGACAAAAAATCAAGCTCAGTGAAGATCCCACGAAAAACTGCCTATAGCGTTTAAATTAAGCCTATTGTCTATAGAGTAGAAGCACAAATCAATCCGAAAGTTATAGAGTTCAGATCGATTCTATGTCTAAATTCAAGCGAAAAAAGTTCACCCCAAAATACAAAAAGTGTAACGAACAGCAGAACAACATTTGTTATCTGGATATGTTTAGGGCATTCCTTTAGGTTACAGTAAAAGGAGTTGTAACAGCAGTTTACAACACTTTTAATGGTTAAATCACTGTTCTCGTTTTTCTTTTGATTCATGATTGATCTTCCTAAGCAAAGTTCATAATAGTTTTATTGTGGGAAAATTAATTCAGGGGTTTGACACTGAACCATTTTTTTCAATAATACTTTTTGAGAGATGTCTCAACTCTATTGTAAAATAAAAAGATGTATGGCTGAAAATGCATTAGATGAATACACATCTCATCAGTCTGAGACAGACTACCCTTTGGGACTCCCTCCCACAAGTTTGTTTTTTCTGCCATTGGGCTGTTCAAAAATATTGCCAATTTAAAGCCAAGTTCATGCTATTGTAAATTACCCATTGTGCCGTGAGGCCGAGAGAATGGTTTTAAAGCTCATTTACTGCAATTCTACACATTCTACTATCACATGCTGGGGTATCGGGGGCTCCTTCAGGGCATGACTGCACTCCTAGTTGGAGAATGTTATTCGGTTGTCTTGACAATGTACCGTTTCAGACCCGATTATTACGTTGCTCACCCGAACCCGGATTGAAAGTGAGTCGGCGTGATTAGTCACAGTCCAGGGACACAACACTTTAGCACCTTTTCATTGGCTGCCTCTGTCGGCGGCAGCAGCGGAACACCGACATGTTACAGAGGGCTGTGCCATCCGAGACGGCAGCCCTAGCTAGCTTACATCCGCTTCACAGTACATGCCATAATTATCCCCTCCATACTCATCTCCCCTGGCAACTGCAATCATACAGCCAAATAGCTCCGGCTAATTCATTACCCGCGGAGGAAGTTGGCTGCGAGTAATGACACCAATTGCCCAAGCCTAAACGCTGTAATAAGACCTCTCAGCACACTGACGAGGAAATGGCTGCAATTGAAGCTCTTCCACTTCCTAGCAACCAGGGGGAGGTGGTTGGGCCTACAATTTGGCTGAAAATGCTTTACATTACCCTGTACCCTACAGCCCGAAACCTAGCCTAATTAAGGCAAAATTGTACAAATTAAGCAAACGAGAAAGCATGGAAAGTGGAAGCATGTGTGAAATGGGTTTCTTGTTAATTTGCGGGGCGGTCTTGAAAACGAGCTAGATTAGAACAAGGCCGGGATTTGCATGGTCTTGCAATCAGGACAAATCAGTGGGGAACTTATACAGACTGTCTGTTCAGTCAAGACAAATGCTCTTGCTTCATTGAAGACTACAGGAAATGTGTTTGTATAACTAATACACCCGATAGTTTGCAACTTCAATGTATGCAACTATTGTGTAGTTAGTATGTAACTCTTGTCCAAATTATCTCACAGAACAGTGCATTGGCAAGAGTAGCAATAGCACTGGTTCATTTGATCAGACACTGATAAAGAACTTAGGAGATATGTGGGGGCTTCTTGACATAGCAGCTACAGATCTTCAGAATTCAAAAAGGTTCTTAAAATACTGGAAACAGAGGCCTGCAGATATGTTCTTAATGTTTATTTTTCAGGAGTTGAATTAACACTGTAAAGAGATAAATCACCCTGTGATGTAAAAAAAAAATGCTTGGTGTTTAGTTCATGATGAAGTGGGAAGCTAGCATTTATCACACACAGTTGGGGAAAAATACAGTTCATCAAAAACACATTCAGAAAAATCTATAGTGGTATGTTGTTTGAACATTATAATATTTCCAAGCGAGATTACTTTATGATTGACACAGCATTTTGGAAAGGGGTGGAGAAAACCCTCAACTGATGTGAGTTGAGGTGCGACCAAAAAGTTGGACATTTGACTAGGCAAAAGGCGCAACGCCATCAAAAACTCAGTGTTGTACTTAAAAAGGTAAAGTATTGTCTCGCAATGGCTGTCTTCAGACAAATCACACAATGGGGAATGGCCAGATTGGTATAGGTCATGAGGAAGGCCATTTAGGGGAGAATGGTGCAGTAGGGTGTGGCAGGCTGTAGGTAGGCCCTCAGGGTAAGAAGAACCATACTCTCTACCCAGTGGCGGAACTCAGAAAAGGGAAAATAGTAATACCATAGAAAATACAGGGGAAGCTCTTCTGCAACTGAAATAAGCTTCTGTATTTCCTATTGTTATAATATATTCTTTTTTCTGCGTTCTGTCGCTAGGTGGAGACACTGAGCGAAACCCCTCCCACCCTTAGGGCCTACCTATAGTATGCCATAGCTTCTCTCATTAGCATCTCCAGCTGAAGAGCCTATGACTAATATGAACTAGTTTTTCCCTTTGCGTGATTGTTTCGAAGAAGGCCATGGTTGGATGAGCACTACCTTTTAACTTAATAAATAAACAACAAATAATAAAATGTCATTTTTTTTAACGGTTACTGAGCATTTTATGCAGCCTGTTTACTATTAGTGAAATGTTATTTGTCTACTAGTTCAACACACAGAAATCCATTTAAGTCATATTTAACGGTAATTACCACCTTCCTATGTAATAAACTCAACTTGTATAACCACAGTTGACAAAACCACACAAAAAAACTCTCACTAACATATTTCCTAGCATCCTCCACTGCAGATTGATAATAATTGTCTTGTGAAGGTTATGTCAAGTTAATATCATCCAGGGGCAGTACTGTTAATTATGTCAATTTCCAGCTTAAAGGCAAACCCTCAAACATTACAACCTCTGGTTGGCCCACCAAAGGATTGGATCATATCTCTGTCTTTTCATTGGTTGGCTTCTACTAAAAGGATCCTATCTGACAGCCTGTTGGAAGGCCCACCTGTTTGATGAGGTTTGGTGGGCTTCCTAGTCAGCAGGTAATGTTATCTGGCTTATCTTCAGTCAGAGTACAGTCCAAAGGAGGGCTGAGGCCAGTACATTTGTTCCATATGTGGAGTGATGTGGAGATGCATCATTCTATAGCACTTGTGTCATCTGGCAGTCTATGTAGACTCTTTGGATTGAGCGTGCCAGGCCAGACCCCTGAGGATTGGAAGTGGTTGAATGATTGAAACTGTTTTGAACTCTTCCTTTTCTGACACCAGTAATACAAATTTTGCTTTTGCTGTGGCAATGCAAATACTTGTGAAGTTGTTTTTCTAGAGAGGCTAAAGGATGTCTGAAAATCCTGATCTGTTCCAGCTTAAGATTTGGTTCCTTACGAAATGCTAAATGCCACGACTGAATTCAAAGGTGAATTTGTTTTGGGGTGTGGTTTAATGTGTGTGTATATCCAGGTGGGAGAGCTGCCAAAATGTTTCTCCACTTACCTTCAGCTGGCCTGTGCAACCATGGTAAAGTTGGTTTGGCATTGGATGCCCTGTGTGTTTCATTTACTGTTTGTCCCTTTATAAACCTGTAGGAATATCTAAAGGGAAACCAAATTTACCACCTGGTCGGTCCTGTGAATCTGCACTCCAAAGGGATGAGTACTTATGTTCTACCAGCTGTGAGACGGACTGAAATAAACTCAAGGAAAACTGTCAAATGTGCTTCATTCTGTCATACCACTTATTCCTGTCTCACTGGTCTCTGTTTTGGACAAGACTGACAGTAAGGCAAAAAATATTGCATCTAACGTATGTATTCGGTTTTTACAGTCGAATGCCTGTTCCTGAGTCATATCAATGGCGCAAACATTATTTCCAAGGAGAGTAGTTGGTATTTTGATGTTGTCGCTATTTAAAACCTAGACATACTCTGTCTAATGGATGTTGTAATGAATTTTGTATTCCAAGGGGCTTCATGAAAGAATCACAGAAACTAGCTTATATCCCTCTCCAGCCTGAGAATGTTTTTCTGCCTTTAACTGCTTCTGAGAAATGGGTCACATCTGAAGAGGACCCCACCGGTCTGAAACGGTCATTTTGGCTACTAAAGCCACGTCACCTAAACAATGGCACTTAGGGGAGAGTTTCTTCCTTCCTTCCTTCCTGTCGAGCGTTCTGCCTGACTTAGCAAACTCAATGCGTCTCAGCCGGCCCTCTCCCACCTCCTCCCCCCACCTCCTGTCCTCCCACCGGGCAAATTTCCCCCTCCTGAAAGAGGCCAGCAGACTTGATCAGAACTGAGGGGGGGGGGGACAAATGAAAACAACAAAGCTTATAACTACGGGCCTCTGTGGACCTGGAGGATACCAAGTCGACGAGTAGGTTTCATTCAGATGCAGATGACAGGGGAGGTAGGGGCTGGGGGGAGTACCCATCAGATGACAGGGGAGGTAGGGGTACCCATCAGATGACAGGGGAGGTAGGGGTACCCATCAGATGACAGGGGAGGTAGGGGTACCCATCAGATGACAGGGGAGGTAGGGGTACCCATTAGATGACAGGGGAGGTAGGGGTTGGGGGGAGTACCCATCAGATGACAGGGAAGGTAGGGGTTGGGGGGAGGACCCATCAGCACCTACAGTGCTCTAAACTTTCAACCCTACCCATGACCTCTGGGCCTTTCAGCAGATTGACGATTGCAGTGCACATCTTTGCATGAGCGTGAACCTAAGCTGAATCAAAGTTGATGGATTGTTGTTCAGTTTCACTCATTAACATATACTGTACCTTGAAAAGCCTGTCAGCAGGAAATGACCTTTAGCGTGCATGCAAATCCTTTCCATAATCAGGAAGATAATTTATAGTCATTTTACAGGTCTTGGCAGCATTCTTATCTGTAACTACACAGTCATGTGAAAAATGTAGGACGTCTCCAGGAAATTATTTTAGATATTTGGACATGGATTTGGACGTGTAATTTTAGATATTTGGACATGGATATTTGAGCTAAATTCCAAACATATTCATTGATTGTAACTTAATATAACAAATCACAAAAAATAACATTTAAAATTCTTAAACCAACCATTTGAATTAAAATGAACAGAAAAAGTTTTACCATAACAAAGTGCCTAAAATTAGGATCTGATGGACCAAAACTGATGTAAATTATTCAAAAAATCATTATAGCCTTCCCTAAAGATTAGAACCATAGCTATGGGTGTGTGGTAACACATCATGCCAAGATCAACAGACTTATCCGAGGCCCTCAGAAGAAAGATTATTGTTGCCAGTGAGTATGGGAGGGTTTGCCAGGCCATTTCCAAGCAAATTGAAGTATATCATTCCACTGTTTGACAGATCATTTACAAATTGAGAGAATTGCGGACCACTGGCAATCTACACAGGAAAGGTCGTTCCACAAAATTCAGCCCAAGTGGTGACCAAAAGATTCTCATGGAAGATTAATTGAATTCAACAATCAGAAAAAGACCAAAACTACTGGAACAGTGTGCTCTGGACAGATTAACCAAATGTGGAGCTGTTTGGTCACAACGCCGGGTGCCGTGTTTGGCAAAAACACTGTCTTTGAACAGAAAAAAAAACACTGTCTTTGAACAGAAAAACATCTTTCCAACCATAAAGCATGGAGGCGGTGGCATTAGGGTTTGGGGCTGCTTTGCTGCCTCAGGGCCAGTCATCATTGAGTCAACCATGAGTTCCATATTGTACCAGAGAATTCTTGAGGATAATGTGAAGCCATTGGTCAAAAATCAGAACAGAACATGGACCATGCAACAGGACAATAATCCGAAACACCCGAGCAAATGTTACAACAGAATGGCTAAAGAAGGAATGGAGGGTTACTTGGGTTACTTCACGTGGGCTGTGCATGCAAGAAAACCCTCATACATTACAGATGAAGCATTACTGTAGAGTGGGCAAAAATTCCTGTCTATGTAAGTCACTAAAAACAGTTATACAAAATGGCTACATTAAGTTATTTCAGCAAAACGGGGCAAAACTAACTTTTTAAAAGCTATTCTTTTGTATCTTAATAGATTCCTGCAAAGGATAACTCTAAATGTCATATGTTTACTAAATATATTTTAGAAGCCTACAAGTCCCACAATAGTTTGCGGAGTTCTGATGAAGGTCATTTGACCGAAAGCTCAACTATTGAAGACATTGGCGTTTGACTCTGTGTGGAAACCTGTTACTGTCTTTCCCATATTACCCGAGTAAACTAACACGTAAGCCTCAATTATGAATTTCTCCACGTCACTTGTAGTAGTGCAACAGCACTCTCCGATCCCTGTGATCTCCAAATCCCAAGGCAATTGAACCACCACCAGATATAACGTGGGGGCTGTTTCAGTGTGGCCCCTGCTCAGGGATCGTCCACCAAAGTTCCTTTTAAGTGTGCACCTGTGCAGCCTGCCAAAGCGTAGCAGACTAGAGGCTTGATGTGGGCCCAGCTTGTACTGTTCCCTCAGGGAGAAGAAAAACATTAGTGGCCCCTTTGTTGTCTGCAGCTACGCTACCTACATGTCAAAGATATATCAGTGGGTGTAGCTTCATGAGCCCCCCCCCAAAAAAAGACCAAAACATAACATCTGTAATACCCCTGTAAATGCAAATGGAGCCTTTGATTGCGTTGAAAATTGGACTCGTCTATAAGCCCGTATCGGTGCAACGAAGTAAACAGCTGGTTTCACTTTTTGCCCCCCTTACATTCTCTCTCTCATTGTTTCTCTCTGTTTCCTTTTGTTTCTCCAAATCGTTGCTGTTTGATTCATCCTGAGTGATGGTGTGAGATTTGAAGGCAAGGGTGTCTGGAGTTTCCTTTGAACTTCTAACCCACACATAAGCCACCCAGCTGCCAGAGAGCACCCTGAAACAGATGCAGGGGAACGAGCCCGTCTGGGAAGACCTTTTGCTGCCATAGTTATTTATTTTGCGATTTACAGCCTGTTAGCTTGATTTGAGGCCTGTTAGGTTAAAAACCTGCCCATGAGAAATCAGCGTATTGAACTGGATATACAGTGTCCACCATAGTTATTGGTACGGTCACTCATTTTTTTTCTTCATTTGATTGTGGAAGATATATACTCAAAAAAGTTGGGATTTCAAATCAAACAATTACTATAAAGATGATATATAGATTCTCTGCTTTTATTTGAGGGAAAATTGTTCACCTACTTCTTTCACCGTTTAGAAAAAATGACAGTAGCAGGACTTATTCTTATAATGTCCTAATTATGTAGCCCATTTATGTTTGCTATTTAGTCACATATCCTATGCATCGAAGGCATGCATTGCAACTATATTCAGTTGTTTAAGTCCCACTTTCGACAAATGAAAAGGCATGTTCAGTTGAATTTGAATCCATAGATTGACGTGGACAGAAAATACCTTGCCTCTTTTGGACCCTGACAATCTCCCTGGTTGCTTCGGCAGCCAGTTTCTCGTCTTGCTGCTTGACCAGAGTGGAGCCATTTTGGGCTCTTTAGCAAAAACAGTGTTTCTGTGCAATTCAGAATGCAGCTCCTTAGCAGCTACATCATCAATGAAGACAAGTGAGCTAGTTCCAGTGGCAGACATACGCACCAATGTCCAAGCCATTACCACCCTACTTTACAGATGAGGTGGTATGTTGGGGATCAGGAGATTTTTTTCTCCCCAAACTTTCCTCTTGCCATCAATTTGGTACATGTCTGAGCTATCCAGAATACCTCCTCCCAGAACTCTCCCAGCTCTTTCAGGTACTTTTCCCCCTTTAATTATTGGTTTGCACCTTGCAGTGTAGCCTGTGAATAGTAGTGACACGCCTACCTCCTGGAGAGTGTCCCTGATATGCCTGACGGTTTATTTATTTTTCTTCATTAGGGTGAGAATTCTTTGGCCTTCCACTGTAGAGGTGTTCCTTGGCATACCAGGCCTTGTGTGCTGAACACACAAGAGTGCTTCTTCTTTTAATTATGGTCCAAACTGGTTTTAGTAGCCCTAAAGTTTTGGCTCTGTTTAAAACCAAAAGAAGAAAACATGCTTTGGTGTCCTAAATGTGTTGAAGTGAGGATTGAAACAAGAAACCTACTGGAACCTATAACAATTAACACAAAATAAATGAAACCCCCTATTTTCCTGGCAATTGGACAATTCTACTATTATTTCTATGCTTTTAAATTATGTTGTAACTATGAATTACAAGCGAAATATTGTTTACAAACGTTAGGGTTTCTATTTTGACATAAATTATGCCTAAAGTGTTTAACTGGAAAATCAGGAACCTGAGGTACTTAGTAGACCTTTCACATGTCTGTTCCACCTGAAAATTTCAGGATCTCTATCTAGAAAATACACAGGTCTTGGAATGCTGTGCAGAGATGCAGAGAACTTGTCTCGCTGCTGGGCTAACAACTGGCTCCATGAACGCCACACACATAGTTTGAAGTTTCAATCACCTGGCAGTGTACTTTGACCAACCTGGCTATGATTGACATGGCTGTTTCTGTGAAGGGGCTGTAGCCTCTATGCAAGTCAAGCTGGGGCATATTGTAGAGAGAACATCCAAGCAGAAAGAAAGGCTGCACTCCAGTTTCAGTTACCCCTTTAGCACAAGGCCACTATTGAACTCAGTGGAGATAAAATTGAGCTACTCAGTTTAAAAATTGAAATATTGTTAAAATGGAGCTGTACCCCAGTGCACCTTACACACAAGCCCCTATATTAACAGTACTCACTACTGAGGAATTCCTGAAGAGAAATCAGCCTTCCTTAATTTCTACAGGTTGTGATTCCTATTTCCACTTTTCCAAAGTTGCTCCATTTATTTCTGGTTTAGTCACTCCCTGGTCACCTAGAAGAAAGGCTTTTTGCTCTCTCCACCATTTTTTTAACATACACTTGAAGGCACCAAATAGTGAGCGGAGCCCGTTTCAAAGCCCTTGAAGAACAAAAGCATAAAAAGATGAAAAGAGGGACTCTATGATCTGCCCTGTAACTCCCAGATACATTTCTAGAACCCTGTGCTTCGTATAAGTCCAAAACCAACAACAGATAAGCCTTTTCTGTAAGCCTCGGCTTTGATCCGGGGGTCCCCCAAGCTCAGAGAGAAAAGGGGGACTCTATTTGCTCCAGAACCCCTGCAGGGGGGTACAGGGGCTCCCCACTACGTAACCACACTCTTAACTTACCCCTAGGTAGATTTACGGAGCATTCCAGTTCAGATATTTTGCCTACACTGCGTAAAGTTAGCTAGCCTAGCAAACATAGCAATGTATGGGTGGTGATGGGGCATGGTAACAATATCAGCTCAGACCCTCCATGCAAGCAATCTGGTTCATTCAGTCTTACCTATTTAATTCTTTTGAAGATATGCTTTATTTTGAGGGCATCTTGTGCTTTTATTAACGTAATAAATGTGTAAGGCAGAAAAGATTAAATAGCAATGGGCCTGTTTCAAAGGCATCTGCTTAGATCACTAGACCACAAGTCATATTTCTTCTAGCTGCCAAATAATATGTTCTGTGTCTTAACTACCACAACATGAAAGCACACAATTTCACCCAACCTATTCTGCAGCATTTTGTCATGGTTCTTCTGTCTGTTGTTTTAAATGCAATTCTATGCTACGGTTTGGTAGCAGGTTTCCTAGGTCACCATGAAATACCTTTGTCATTCGAGAACCTATGAGCTGGATCTGATTTTAGATGGAACCCAGTCAAATAATTGGTCTTTAGAAAAGCTAGTTTCTGAAACCTTGCTTAAACTTTGTGTACCTTGATTCTCTGAAGAAGTGCTTGGGCTTTTGGAATTCCACTTCTGACAGAGCAGTGATGTGGAATCCCTGCGATCAATGCTCAAGCTTTCTTGGAAATGCAAATCCTTACCAAGGCACAAACACGGATCAATTAAAGTAAGCGCGTAGAGACAAATCAAAGGCAGAACATGTGAACGGCCACCAATGAACTGCTGGTAACCTGTTGGTCACTCAAGGGTCCCCTGATAGCAGAGATTAAAGGGAGCATTTTTGAGGCCCTAGTGAGAGGTCATCAAGGAGGGAAGGAAGAAAGGGAGGGGCAAACCAGCAGCGGAGAGGTTAACTAGAGCAGGGAGCCTTCCCCCCCCCCCAAAAAAACCGACATGACCCCCACCCGACACCCCCCAGCCAAGAGCAGGACAGACTAAAGCCATCTATTGTTGTCCCTTCCCTGGGATCACTGAGCATGCCTGGGAAAAGGGGGAGGAGACGTGGGGTGGATGGGGGGCTGCCATCTCAAACACAATCGTGTGATAGGACTTGGCCCTATCTAATCAAGGGCAAGAGGTCACTTCCGAACAACTGGGCAATAAAAGATTATTTCCAGCCGCATAACAGAGGAGCCGTTGGGGAGGGAAGGAGGAAGGGGGGAGGGGAGGAGAGCGAGAGGAAGCGGGGGAGGGGTGCAGGCTGTCTGTAAGGAAAGGAAGTGAATTGAAAAAAGCCAGCAGACGGGAACCATCTGGCTGGATGCGTAGTCTAATCTTAAAAAAGAGGGTGGAATGGGGGGGGGGGTAGAGGAAGTGAGCAACTTCGCCACCAAACACACACGCACGCGCACGCGCTCTGAAAGGGGCCACTGCATCCAAGGAATGATTTAAGCTCTTTTATTTTTTAATGCTTAGGAGGCACTTTTATCCTTGGTTGAGATATCAAGGAAAAAGGGAAAGGGGTGGGATAGATGGAACCCCGCCTCCAAGAGCAGAAACATGATCTAATCAGTGTGGGCCAGTCCTACCCGAAGGAAGAACAGTATACATATCTAATACGGTGTTCATGTGCTTTAGGAAATATGGTGGAGATTTTGACTGGCGCGTAATCCCTTTTTCCACACTTTCCTAGGCCTAACAAAAAAAAAATCTTGATAGTTTGACCAGAGAGAGCTATCTTCACCTCTAGGTACAATCTAAGATAAGCCTGTCTGCCACTTCCATTTGATTGTGTTTGGCGTGAGTAATGGAACACAGACACCCCTTGGCGAGGAGGTGCAAGCTCAAAGACAAAGGAGCTACAGCGGTACCTCCCAATATGCAATAAGTGTGGAAGGAAGTGGCCTTCTGCACGCTGACGAATCAATCCTGTCAAGGAAAAGAAAGACATTGATCAAGTGCAAAGCTCACGCCTCAAACGAGCCCAGCCGTTACTTGCAATAGGGGGCCTCTGAGTGACTGGCAAAGGTATTGATCCTCTCATTCGCCACCTTTCCTTCCCCCTCCCCGACTGGCTTTTGTCCATAGAATTGCAGACAGAAACAGGATGAGGGGTTTGGGAAGAGTGTGTGGCGTCACACGTCAGTAGCACAGCGTGGACCCAGAGACAACGTGTGATTGGTTAAGACCATGGGGAGGAAACCAATGAGCAAAAGAGGCTTGGCTCCAATGCAACACCTCCACCAGAGCAGTGCCGGCACCAAATCAAACATGGTTCATCGCTCACGTGAATTATAGAAAGGTCACAAATAAATTTGGTGTTTACCCCGTCACCAAGCAGCCTGAGACCTGTTTGTAGTGGGAGTTGTCGGTATCAGTTGTTAGGACTATTTTACGATTGCACAGTGCTGTGAGAAAAAAATATTCCCTGCCTACATTAACCCCATATAGTCTGCTCCACCTCAGAAAGTTTCATCCAGCAAAGTTAAACAATCCTTCAAAGACAACCTCATCAAAGAAGACCAACTCAAGTGACCAGTGTATAAAAAAAACAAAAAAACAAAAACACCCAATCCTGTCCCCAAAGCAACCCCACAGTCCACTCCCACTAACCTCCATTCAGATTAGCACTAAGGGAACAGAAATGTGCCGAGGTTAGGAAACTGAAAGTGAAGCTGACGGACAACCATGGAGCGTTTAAGACCTTCAGCGTCAGCAGCAGTGCCCCAACTAGTGTTAGCCCCCAGTCGGCAGCAGAGTTGCGGACTGAAGGTCCCCCCCGTGATGACTCAGAGAGTAGTCATGCGTCTTTGCACTCGCAAGGCCTCCGGTGCTGTCAGAGGGCCGCCAAGCTTTACACACTCCAAAATAGCCTTCCGTGGGTGGGTGGTGTGGCTAAAATTACCTGAAACAAGTGCAAGGAAGCCAATTCGCTTCGCCTGTGCCACGGAATTACTTAGTGACTCAGATTGACTTTCACCGAGTGTGGGAATTGACACGAGGATGATAATAATATGAAGGTGCTTCAGGGAAATGGTGACAAATAATAAAAAAATAAACTTTTCAGGCCATATCAGAAGTTCTCTTCAATAGCTGGCAATGCTATTTCCCTTAGAATGAACATGTACCATACCCTAACTGTAATGTTAGAAAGCTGTTCATTTTCTACAGATAAATAGTTCATAGTATCACCGTTGGACTGAAGAGCAAGCCAAAAAAAATGTTGTGTGATGAAAATAGACCATTAAACATTATTTTGTCATTTAATCTGACTGATGGTCAGGGGGTGAGACTTGCTAAATGAACTGTTGTTGGAAGCACAGACCTGGAAATGGGGAGCAAAGATGTTTCCTTATTTGGATCAGCCTGGAAAATATCAAGTAAACATTTGTTTCCGGTTGGCTGACTTCTACATACAGTTTTAGCTCAGCCCTCTGCCAAGGATCTAAAGAGGAATCTGAAAAAAAGCCTCCCATTGTTTGTGATCGTCCAGGAGCCAGGAGAAAATTGAGTTTGAATTGAGAGTCTGAAAGATACCAGGAAATTAAAAAAAAAGAAAGAAAAGCATTTAGAGACACAATAGGGACATTCTAGCTAAATTAAATTGGAAAAAGCGCTTTGAATAAAGCGGCCATTTGGAAGGGTTGCTCTGTTCATACAAACCATAGAACCTGAGGGAGTCCTAAATCTTGAGCCCAGCCAGAGCCTAGCAAGCTTAATACAAAATGCCACTTTTAGTTTAAACAACAAAAAACAAACCCTTTCTGCTGGTTTAACAACACCTAGTTATTTTACCCCTTCACCTCAGAAACACTTGAAGTCAAGCGTTTCCTGCAAAGTGAAACATCCACATGATTTCAGACTGCCCCTTCGAAGTTACCCATAGTGTGCCCCCCCGCCAATCTGCCATTTCACGCAAACAGACTACAGAAGTGATGAGGTCATCCCCTAGGGGTCAACAAACTTCCAAAGTGATAAATTCACTGACAAAAAGAGGCGTCCAAATGGGGCTCTATCTGCCCCCCCGTTGCCTTTAGGAACCATGCCATAAAACCTTGGCATTGATAGTGGGTTTATTATCTTTGAACAGGTGGCTCTGGGTAGTCGTAATGGTGTCTCATTTCGCAGACGTGCTGTGGCCTCACAATATGTACACCATTTGGGAGTCGGGAACATCCTGATCTGGCAACTTTTAAAACCAGAGATTGAAACATCAGCTTGGTTTGAGTTAAGTTTAGGTGCTGCGACTTCTTGTTAGGATTATTTGTGGACATTCTGCATTCAGATGGAGGCCTATTTTATACAGTTTTGAATAGTACCCAATAGTTCTACCAGTAGTTGCCAAAGAGAATCCTGATATAGTGGGCTTGTAAATTTGTTTTGAACATTAACAGTTTAGTTATAAGTTGGGTTGATCACCTGTTGCTCACCTTTTTCCCAGAATTCCACTCATTAACAAGATGAGCGCACATTGACTTGCTGTGATGAAAATATTAAAAGATATGCACAAACACAAACATAGCCACAAACTAAATCCTGTTTCAGTAGCAGAACTATGGAATACACCACGTGTTATGCAAGGACCAAATCTAAACCGGTTTGCCGCTTGAGAAATGCCTCAATGCCTCAGTAAAAACAAAAAACATCAGTCAATACAATGACAATAAACAAAACACAAGGCATAACATTTTTTTCATTAATTAATATATTTTCTGCATTAAAGTTAACATAGTTTTTTCTTTTGTGCCACCCTTTAATTTCAGTAAGTATTGATATTTTGTTATATTCAGACATGAGTAAATTTAAGACTGTCTTTTGCAATAAATATCATAAAATAATAGAGCTTCACATAATAAATATTTTTTTTTACAACAAAAAATGTTTTAACAGACATTCTCTTTTAAAAAATAGCCAGAATTCCTCTGATGGATTTGAGCATATGATTTACAAAAAGGAGAACAAAATAGGGAAGAATGCCCCAGAATGCATGTGAATGATGAGTAGTGGGGGGGGGCTTCTATAACAGAACACTATAAGGTGGATGTGTGCTTTCCATAATGCAACACAGAAATCCAGCTACTTGACCACGCTCTTATTATGGCAGCAACTGGGAAATCAAACAAACGTGGTTTGCTATGAATACCTGGTAACAGCTACATATTGCCTAGCTAGATAGTCCTTCACAGATTTGGTAAGAGCTTGCCCTCACTTGAAGCTTAAAGCACCAGGGAAACTCCGCCTAGCTAACAGAAAATTATATATAAATGAGTGTTAATGAGTAGCTGAAGAGAAAGAAACAGTCAAGACAAACACTGGTCTGTAAAAACACGGTCCTGTTGCAAAAAAAAAAAAAAAAAAAAAAAGACCATAAAAAAAGTGGTTTTCATATTCCATGCTTTAACTCCTAGCAGGATTTCCTACTTGGAGAAAGCGAAGCAGGTGGAAGGCGCTTAAAATGTTCGATAAACAAGGTCAGTGACTTATCAGCATCATAGTCAGAACCGCTCAGGGGATTGACTGCCACCTGCACACCGGATCAGGAGGGTTTCCCCAGGGCCTGTGGGGACCAGCTCTCCAGCTTGCAATAGACAGTGTTGGAGTTCTTGCAGCGGCAGCCGGGCCGGTTGACCCGGTCGTAGCAGCCCTGGCACGCCTTCAGGCACCCCCTGATGGGCGGGTAGCACAGCAGGCAGGGGAACAGCACCGACATTAATCCCATGCAGAGGAAGCGCGAGCAGCAGTGGGAGCGGGACAGGGAACAGGGGTGGTCGGCGCACGAGTCCCCCTCGTCATCGTTGGAGCAGTGGTAGAAGATGCCCTTGGCCAGGCACATGCAGGTCCCGTGCTCCAGGGCGCTCTCCGCCGAGCACAGGCACTGGCCGTTGCAGGCCAGGCACGAGGGCAGGGTCCGCGGGGCCGTGCAGTCGCCACACTTGCACTTCCCGCAGCGTTCGCAGATGAATTGGTGCCCGGACGGCACCTCCCCTTTCCCGGCAGGCTTGAGCGGTGCCTCCGGAGGCGGGGGGTGCGAGCCCGGCTGAGGGGTCAGTAGCGCTTTGGCCTTGGGCTGAGTCCGAACGGGCTGAGTCCGCTCCGCTCTACGGTGGGGCTGGCGGAGGGCCACTGTGCCCGGGCGAGAGGGAGGTGAGCGGGCCAGCAGTCCCTGCTCGGAGGAGGCGCTGCTGTTGCTCCCCGAGCTGGCCGCGCTGCCCGTACTGGTGGAGCGGCTGAGGCCCGGGGCCCGGTACTGGGGACCTCCAGCCGCCGCCACCTTCCCACCATGGTGGCCCGGTGCCGACGTCCGGGGCTCATAGTTGTTGTTCACATTGACGAGTATCACCTCGTGAGTCCTCTCCTGCTGCTTGACGGGCCTGGGCGCCATACGGGGCGCCGGGGGCCTCCGGGCCACCGAGGGCCCCTCTGTGTACTCGTTGCTGGAGCGGATGGCCTTGATTTGGTCCAGGGAGAGGATGGCGGCATGCTGGAGCTCCCGCTCGTAATCCGACCTCGGCCGGCCCTCCAGGGAAGGCTGCTGGATCACCACTAATGAACCGCCAGGGCCAAGTTGACTTTGGAGCTCCATCTGGGGTGATCACCACATCCGACATTCACCGTGGACTTGGCATGCATCGGAAAACCTGCCGGGGGTGGGGTGGGGAAGGTAAGGGATGCACATAAGATGGACTATCAGTAAAGACACAAGGAGTTGGTCGGCAAATAGGAAATATATGCAGGTCGACGTTTTGAAGACTGCTCTTATGTAAATTTCAGATTTAACTTGTCAAACTCCGCTACAAAACAGCGCAAAAGACGGGCTATCGAATAGTATGTGCTATTTAGAGTCGCCCGCCGTTTTATTTATCAATTTAAACTCTTCAGCAGACCACCGTGATCTTTAACAAATCATTCCCATGTATATGGCCCGGGGAGAAGAAAGCCGTTTAAAGTGTAGACTAATGACACTTTTTGTAGCCAATCTTCATCAACAAGCACATCCAAACCTCAGCGCAAATACTTACAGTCCTCATTTACATATGTATGACTAGTTAACATTATAATGCGCCACGGTGACGGAAGGAACCAAGAGGACAAAATGAGCTGCCTCGCTTATTATTCTATTAGCCTACTAAACGAAAGACGGTTTAAAGGAAATGTGATTATAATGGGGTTAAAAATGGCACGCAAATAAAAAGTACAATCAGTCAACTTTATGTTCATAGTTTCAAGCAAATACTTACGTTATAGTGCTTTTTGAGAAGCACATTGGACAGCCGCGTTAAAGCAAATACGACCACAAGTTTATGTAATAAACAACTCTTTATTCACGTTAGCCAAATAATGTTCGCTAAACAAATTTTGGTCACAACGTCGATAATAACCGAAGCCTGGTCAGTATTATTTTTTTAAATAAAACATACGATATTCAATCAGCATGACTCAAGAACACAAACAAGTTGAAAAACTGTACTCGAGGTTAGGAATTCTCTTGGTGAAACTTACTAAGCAGGTCTCTATTATTTATTGACTTTGGTTCATGAAAATACACAGTAGCTCGCAGAGTAATAGGTCTGACCACTACATAAGGAAGGCTAATTATACACGCCGTTTTTAATGATCAAACTTAAAATCATATCTGTGTCATCGGGATTAATTGACGAAGCGACTTCCCATGTGATCCTAACCAGAGACTTTCAAATCTACAGATGAATCGAAATGAGAAGGGGGTGGGGGGGCTGTCGACCTTATGAATGAAAACACTAGGCTGCTGTGGGGGAGGGGTATTTGTTTGCGCGTGAGAGCGATTCTCTCTTCTGACAATCAAACTATGGCCGTTTTAATTCCTTTCGAAAGTCGAACGGGCTCTGTTGAAGATAGCCTACACCGACTACACGCTAGGCTAGAGGACACGACCATGTGGAATTATAGAGTAAAGCCAACTGTGCAGATTCAAGTGCCAGATGCTTGCTCCCCACGCCACCTATCTCCACAAACTAACGAGAAGCCGATACTCCGCATTTGATTCCATGCCCCTAATGTGGCATCAATATTTCCAGAGTTCCGAACCCTATCCATGTACTCGCTTAGGCTACTTGTAGCCTGTCAGAAGGTCATCGCTGTGAAATGCGTTGTAGTCAGCCTACATTTTAGCAACAAAGAGTGACCAGACCCGACATTTCAAACATGTAGATACGCACCTATCTGCAACCATCCATAACGTCGAATCCATCAACCAATATGCCAAAACTCCATCCAATGAAATTGTCCAAGCGTATTTTAATTAGCTCTTAACATTCGAGACGATTGTGTTAAATCCAAATATGGATGTTGTATCTTCTTTCGTTATTCCTCAGAATCGAGTGCATTACACACCAAAGTCTTCCAGAAATGTTAAATCCACTCTTGATAGAATAAGCACCCAATAAAAGTTGCGCACTTGAGGCCGATCAGAAGCCAGTATAGTCCTGGAGCGGAGTTTGCAGGGGGGGAAAACGTATTTATGATTCTCAAACGCACATTAATTCACATTATAATAAAAATAACTATATATCCGACAGTTTTCCGTCTTTTAATTCTGCTAGGAGAAATAGTAATAATAGTTTTTGTTGTGGTGCGGAATGTTCAAAACCAAGCGCCAGTCGAGGACGTGCTCTCATCAACACTGCAAGACTGTCTAGCACTGAATGAATGAGAATGTAGGGCTCAGTGTTTGCTCGACAAGCCAACTCCCATTGGCCATTCACTCCACTGAAAAAGGATACATCGCATCCGCTCTTAATTCATTGGGCAGATGTGGAAGGCCGGGCAATAGAGATGTGTGCTGCACTTAAGGTGGAACGGTTTAATAGCATAGAACCTCGTTTCCGTTCATATGGTTACGGGCCACCCATAGAAAAGTGGCAAACTGGTAACAGTTATCGCTTTTGGTAAGGTTGTTTTCAGATAATGAATTCCCCGAGATCCTTATCATTCCATTTCGGAGGTAGGGTAGACATTGAAATTGCGTAGGAAATTAAAGACATACAGTAATATAGCTCAGGCTAAATGTTACGTACTGTTGGACTACGTCTTTAATCTAAAATCGAGTACCATAACAAAATTGTATAGAAAATTACATATTAGGACAACCTAGGTCGTTATATTTCCTTACTGAACCACCTTAAGAAAAAGTCACCCCGCGAGCAAGGGGAAAGATTCCCCCCACCCGCCGCCTCTTCTCTGTTCTTGACTGTCTGGTTTGATTGGTGTCGCGGATGCGCTACATCCGGATCCATGAGAAAAGGAAGTTCAATACAAAGTCAATTTATCCTATTCAAATGGAAAATCAATAGATGAATGACCTCAATACCATCTCGGGTCAGCAAATTCCGCGAAGCATCCACATTTAACGGACTAATAAATGCATCTGTAAGCGTCTCTGATGCTTGGGCTGGATAGGCTTTTTCTTTCTTTTCAAGTAGGCTATTTTGGAAGCTTTAAATGTAATAAAGCAAATTGCGGTTAGATCCCAGTCGACCATTTGGAATCTCTTCATAGAGGTCAGACACGCAGAGGGGTCGGACATGTTAGAAATTCAGCAATTAACGGATTTTCCCTTAAGGCAGACAATATAAGATTTGTGCCGGTTTTCCTCGAGATGGAAGTAGCATATTACATAGCCAAATGCAAACCTATCTGAAAACGCACATAAATAAAAACATTTACTCCATGCAAACATTCGTTGCGTTTAAAAAAGTTTCGTGACACTTTCCTTCGTAGACGTAATGAACGTTGTTTTGATCATGCCTAATACAGTAATATATTTGTATTATGAGGACAAAATAAAAATCTAAACCAAACGTTCTTCGCTAACAATTTATTAAATTATAGCCTAATATTACATTTCTATGCGGACGTTTGCATATTTTAATGGTTATTTAGGGCGACTACGATTTTTTACTGAGCACATTACACAGTAGCCTATTCATTGATTAAATCACATGGGCTATTCTCGCCTACACTGTTTCCCCCCGCTGAGTAACGCAAGGTCCATTTGGATACCCTCGCGGCTCCAGTGAATAACTGCATTTATAGAAACAATATGCAGTCCCTCAGAAACATTTAGTTCGTATAGTCCTGGGCAACGTTTGCTTTGGAATTTTTTTCCACCGCGATGTCAGAAGAAGCGCAGGCCGCGTTGCTGTTGATAGTTGACATATGACTGGATGAGAGAGTCCGGCACTCGAGGCTTCACGGCGTTCAGGGCGCTTTCAAAGTGTCTGCCCATGATGAACTGTGCTTTGATGTCCTCTTGCAAGGCCAGCAGGGCAGCCTCTCTGCATACTGCCGTTATCTGCAACAGGAAACAGATAGAGATAGGGCTGTCAGACGGCCAAATCTTAAAACCACTTAACATCACGTGAGCTTGCACAGCCACTAGGCTACTGGGCCGTGGCAAGCCAGAAGACCAATTATGAAGCTCTACGAAAGTAGGTAGAACAAATCACCACAACTGGAATAATAAACACACACACACACACACACACATATATTTTAGGTTGAATTTACACATTACATAAACAGCGTACGAATCTCTGTAACTGCGCACAATAACCTACCTACGGTTGTTGCAGGGTTGAACGCAGAACGAAATGACACCATTTGATTTGTGAGGGCCATTCATTCTGGTTAATTGCAAACAACATACAATTGACCAATTCTGCACCTCCATGCTTAGCCGTCACAGCGGTGACATTCCTTGCATTGCTCAGTGTTCAGGCAGTTCTGTCGAGCAACCTCACGGTACATATCCTGCAAATCTCTACACACAGCGCTATCAGTCACCGGAAAATACAGGTTGATTCAGTTGAAGTTACAAGCGGGGTGGATTGCGTAAGTCGCTGTCGTCGTCGTGCCATAGAACAGATCACTAGTTCTGGAGGAGGGGACGGCGTGGCTGGTAAACGGGTTTCTGGCGTTTATCAGCCATTACTGGACATTGACAAAATGACTCACTCCCCTGGCATGTGCAGAATATCCTCCAAATTGCGGTCGCGTCACCGTTGCATAATTCCCACAGAAATGACTAAACAAGGTCTGGGTGTGCAGGTTGGGGGAGAGGGGTCTATTGACATCCCAACCTCCCTCCACGCAAGGGGAACCCACAAGTCACAAAGGCATCCATTTCTCTGTGAAGATTAGACCTACAGTATATAGGAAAATCTCACTGGAGGGAAATTAGTGCTGGGTTGGTACAAACACCAGAATCTACCCCGGCTTTTCAGGACTGTAGATTCCCACCTACCATTTGGTAAATGAAATTCTCTCAGGCTTGGAGATGAAAGATCAGTTCTGCTTTTTTTTTTATTTCAAATAAAATAAATGTACAACTGTCTTGGCTGGACTTGATTCTAGATTAATGCTACTGCTTTGCTTTGAGAATACAGGCCCAGAACAGCAAATCTGAAACAGTCAGAGTATAATTACACCCGCGAGAGCTGCAGATTTCAGATTGCAGTTGACCTTACAAATTTCCTTGGTATATTCCCCTCCCATTTCAAGAAGGGAAAAGCACAAATGTGTACCCAACAAGTAAGGAGCGTAAGAACTAAGAGGCCTAAAAAAGGTGTTAATGGGAAGAACAAACACCTCATTGCAATGGCCAGGTTGAAGAAAAAGAAAATGCTTGTTTCCCTTCAGCTCGTCCGTGAGACAGAAGATGCCAACAGACTATTTACATTGCCGTGTAAAAGTTGGCGAAAGGTACAAATATCGGATCTCAAATCCTAATCTTAACCATTATGAGGAAAACCACAAAACTGATCTTAGATTTAGAAATGGAGGAGGGTTCGGTTGAAGCCGCCAACATTTTTTCCTCTTTATTGTAGTTAAAGAGAATCAGTACCAAAATAGCTCCATAGCTGCTTAACCACTTCGCCTGTGTGTGTGTGTGTGTGTGTGTGTGTGTGTGTGTGTAAGAGGGAGCACTGTCAGTGTTCCGGCTTGTTTTGACAGATTAGTTGTGGTACCGGCATCCACCAGGGTCACATATTTAGTCTGGTATGGTAATAACCCATTAGTATCCACTTTGGCCACCAGCCAACCTCTCAGACGACTCACTAAAGACCTGTGAGTGCTGCTCCCGTTTCCGCCAGTCCAACTTCACAGTGGAGCCGGACAACAAGCCAATGCTTGAGTTGCACATGGAGACAGTCGTGGTCACCCCCTGAGAGGTTCAAAATTAACTAAAAGGTTGCATTAGTACTTCCAAGTATCGTAGAGGAGGAGCGGCGGGACATACTTGACAGGGCTGGGATGGTTCAGGATCTTAAGGCAGCAGGAAAGGGAGTTGGAGAGACAAGTATGCATTATAGGAGGCATGTTGGTTGTGTAAGGCTTGGCCTGAGACAGGTGCTAAGCAGATGTCAGGAAGTGAACTATTTTGCTGTTCTGTGCCAGCCGAACAACACAACTAAGACACTATAAACAGAGGCAAGGACTAATGGGTTGAAATGGATGTTTGAGGGTTTCCCCATCATTCAAATAATTGAGTTTGTTGTCAGCGGTGATATGAAACAATGGAGGTATGCAACTCAGGCTTTAATTAAGGGCAGTGGGGGGGGGGGGGTTGTAACAATAACATGATTCGTGTTTCCATGTAACATGTGCAAAAACACAGACACAATGTCTGTCATTGCCTTTAATGTCTTTATTTACTCTGTTCTGGTCTAGGGGACACATTGAGGGCCTCATGTCTCAACGCCATGACTCCACAACAAATCATTTCATAATTTACTGCCCCCCCCCCCCCCCCCCCCCACCAACCAACCACCGGTTCCACCAACCAAAAGAGCTGCTCACAACTATATACTGAACCAACTGCTGTGCACATTGATGTATTCATCTTTTTCATTTAGGAGGGGTCTCTATACGGTGCTGAACACGCCAGTGTTTTTCATGCTTGCGTGTTTACCATGTGCGATTTGAAAAGCCACAAAGGCAAACAGGGTGAGCAAAAGGCAGTTTGTTTGTAAACGTGAAGGCATTCCAGCCCCTGAGCCAAAACACAACCCCTTAAAGTTGGGCCCCCCGCTCGAGAGAGAGGGGGAGAGAGAGGGAGGTGAAAAAACTGCCAATGGACAGAAATGAAATGGAGGCGTCTGTGGCAGGCCAGGCTAAATTATGGATCAGGGTTTTTATTGCAGTGGAGACTTTATTTTTCGTTCCCTTCATAAATTATGTCAGCAATCACTTAAATATATGGAGAGACTAAATTGATGCATTGCAGTAGCCATTAACTGGAGATGTGGGCGAGCAGTTTGAGGACCTGGCTGGCATGCAATGCCACAACAGCCATCACACAGTAAAATCAAACCAAGAAAGATTTTTTTGACTTTGCAGAGGTGTAAAGTACAGATTTAGAGACAGATTCAAGAACAGTTCTATGAAAACAATCAACTGCAAAGAATACCTGATACGAAGTAAGCCCAGGCATTGGTGTTTTATGTTCTTTTAGAATCACTAGTTCTTATTAGGCCACAAGGCGAATAAACAATTTCTGTACGTCTCTGTGAGAATATTCGTTAACATGTTAACTTTTGTTTCCGCACACAGATATACATTTCTGATTAAACGGTTGCTGTCTTATTGTAGGTGCAGCCTCACCTTGTGACACACCTTGCGAGTGCCCAACACATTCGCATACAAGCTTGTGGCAGTTACATTTGAGTACAAACCATGAAGCTCTTCTCCTGGTGAACAGAGCTGCAGGGCCTCGCTGCCGGTCAGAGTGGTGAAATAAGACGTCATTAGTAGGGCCCGGACCACAGGGATTTAGACAGGACACTGGAAAAGTGATAGACACACATTTGCCTGATTGAACCCTCACCACATCCTTGTTTCCACTCAATCTGCTGGTTTTTTCGTCGCTACCAAAACCCCGCTTGCGAACGAAAAAACCCCCGAAAACCCAATCCAAAGAAATGACCGTGCAGGCCATTTACCGTCTGTCATCATATTTCAGAGAGGAAAAAGCCCTCTGGGAGACCATAATGATATGTTGTCACAGGTTGGTAGTCAATTTAGTTCTGTTCTTTGTTGGACATTTTATTAGAAAAGGCAGGCAAAGCAATTTGGATCTGAGGCTTAAATGGCTAAGCTTGGTCTTTCTAACCTGGTACGTAGAAACAGCCTTAAATGGCTAAGCTTGGTCTTTCTAACCAGGTACATGCAGACAGCCTTAAATGGCCAAGCTTGGTCTTTCATACCTGGTACATGGAGACAGCCTTAAATGGCCAAGCTTGGTCTTTCTAACCTGGTACATGGAGACAGCCTTAAATGGCCAAGCTTGGTCTTTCTAACCTGGTACATGGAGAGAGCCTTAAATGGCCAAGCTTGGTCTTTCTAACCTGGTACATGGAGACAGCCTTAAATGGCCAAGCTTGGTCTTTCTAACCTGGTACATGGAAACAGTCTTAAATGGCTAAGCTCAGTCTTTAACCTGGTGCATAGAGAAAGACATAAATGCCTAACCTCTGTCTTTTTAGCCCGGTAAGCAGAGAGGTGCTCAGTGCTGTTTTGAGGAACCGTTTCAACGGTGTGACATCAGCATTGGCAAACACACAGGCACTCTCCTAAAGATCCAAAGCCCCCCCCCCCCACCCCATGCTCCGAATCATTAGCAGAACACAACACGAGCCCCGGACACATCAGCAGCCGCTGATCATGCTGCTACAACTGCTTCTTCTCTCTGCTCATCACTGGCTCTGTGTGTGTGTGTGTGCGTGCGCTCGGTCGCGCTATGCACATCCCAATCCAGGCCGTGTAATACAGTAACACCTGACTAACACTCAGACACATCCACGTGTACAGTGGCATCACATTCTGTCTGTGATCCTGTTGTGGTGTCGCAGATATTCAATGTCAGTTGTGGAAAAAAATAACAACAAAAAAAACCCACACAAGTCGGTTGTGGGGGAAAAAAACCAAACAAACGCACAAGTTAGCAACTGCGGCAGCTAATTGGCAGCACATATGGGCAGGCCCGGGTGTGGAATCCGTCCAATGTGCTGTTGCTTCCTTCTTCAACAGAGCTTCTCAGTCCCGTACCGAGACGCCTTGATGAGGGGCTGGTTCGGTGGCCGCCTGCTTCTACTGCAGAACAACATCAAGTCCCCCGTCACACACACACGGGTAAATTTACACCTCCTGTCAGTCTGCATTAATCCAGCACCCGCCCCAGCACCCGCCCCAACACACACACACACACACACACACA
>JACXGI010010916.1:8336-26654 GCA_016801175.1 Esox masquinongy | reverse complement strand
TGAGCCTTGGTCCTCTCTAGGTTTCTTCCTAAATTTCGGCCTTCTTAGGGAGTTTTTCCTAGCCACTGAAATTCAACACTACTGTTGTTTGCTCCTTGGGGTTTTAAGGCCGGGTGTTTTGTAAAAGCACTTTGTGACAACTGCTGATGTAAAAAGGGCTTTATAAATAAATTTGATTGATTGATTGATTGATTGATTGTTGTCAACGCGGCTTTTGGTTTGGCAAGAACCGATTGCCCAAAGCGTGTGTTGACGGTGAAAAGTTGCGCAAAGTGGAGAAATCCGCATCCTCTTTCTTTTCTCTTAAATCCTTAATTCTGCGAGCGAACTTGCAATAAAATAATTAAAGTCACAATTAAATGGTAAATTCATAAGCACGAATAAGAATGACAATTATATACTTTCAAAATTGCTTTTTTATCACCTGTCGGTTTACTAAGTCATTTTGGAGTAGTATCGTTCTTCGTTCATATAAGTACACGTAACACCTACATTTTTCCTACACAACTACCCATTCTTACCACATACTTACATTCTTGTTACTACGTAGTTACTACCCTGTAAGTAACGGGCTGTAATTTGAAGGGTTACCAAAATGTCCAAGATGGCAGACATGATAGGTCCTTGATGCATATTTGTACTTCCTGGGGAATGAGGAACGTGCACAAAGAATCAGCATTCTAGGTCAATCTCAGGGGAAATGGCATAATTGTGGAAAAATCCATTAACGTGTGGCCTGTGGCGTCCCCTGTGGAGGATTCAGGTCGGGTGTCTCTGTGGATGATATAACTAGTCTGTATTTTCATTATGCCATAATGTAATGCACACATGAAGTGTATGTATGCATACGTTTTACACTGGTCAGCCATTTTGTCCACCATCTTGTAATATATCTCTTAGCCTTTACCACCCTATAGGGAGACATGTATAAGACACAGGTTTGCTGATTGCCAGGTTCATCCGAGTTACTGTTGATTTTGAGTCATTTGTTATAGGTTTCATATGGTGTTCACTGTACAAAATATCCAAGATGTCGGACATGATTGGTTCTTGATGCAGTGTTGCACCTCCTGGGGAATTAGACATGTCGACAAAGAATCAGCATTCTAGGTCAATTGCAGTGGAAATGGCATAATTGTGGAAAAAATGCATTAAGGTTTGGCCTGTGGCGCCCCCAGTGGAGGAATCGGGTTCGGGGTCTGTGTGGATGATATACCTGATCTGTATTTTCATTGTGCCATATTGTAATGCACGCATGAAGTGTATGTATCGATAAGTTTTACACTCGTCAGCCATTTTGTTCGCCATCTTGTAATATATCTCTTAGCCTTCACCACCCTATAGGGAGACATGTATAGGACACAGGTTTGCCGATTGCCAGGTCAATCAGAGTTATTGCTGATTT
The DNA here is from genome assembly GCA_016801175.1 of Esox masquinongy. Taxonomy (NCBI): domain Eukaryota; kingdom Metazoa; phylum Chordata; class Actinopteri; order Esociformes; family Esocidae; genus Esox; species Esox masquinongy. Next base: position 25,249 of record JACXGI010010916.1, on the reverse strand, counting down.
TAAGTAAATTTCCATAGGTTTCATAAAATGTTCACTGTACAAAATGTCCAAGATGGTGGACATGATTGGTTCTTGATGCAGCGTTGCACCTCCTGGGGAATTGGGCATGTAGACAAAGAATCATTCTAGTTCAATCGGGGTAGAAACTGTCATTGTGAAAATAGTTAATTAGGGCGTGGCCTGTGGAGGAATCAGGTCCGGTGTCTGTGTGTAAGGTATACATGGTCTATATTTTCATTGTGCCCTAATGTAATGCACACATGAAGTTTATTCATGCATTTGTTTTACACTGGTCAGCCATTTTGTCTGCAATGTTTTTATATATCCCTTAGACTTTTCCACCCTATAGGGAGACTTGTATAAGACACAGGTATGCCAATAACGAGGTCATTTGGAGTTATTGTTGATTTTATGTAGATTTTCATAGGTTTCAAGAAATGTTCACTGTACAAAATATTCAAGATGGCAGACATGATAAGTCCTTGAGGCATATTTGTACCCCTTGGGGAATGAGGCATATATACAAAGAATCAGCATTCTAGGTCAATCGGGGTGGAAATGGCATAATTGTTGAAAAAATGCATTAAGGTGTGGCCTGTGGCGCCCCCTGTGGAGGAATCGGGTTGGGTGTCTGTGTGGATTATATACCTCATGTGTATTTTCATTGTGCCAAAAGGTAATGCACACTTGATGTGTATGTATCCATAAGTTTTAAACAGGTCAGCCATTTTGTCCGCCATCTTGTAATATATCTTTTAGCCTTTACCACCCTATAGGGAGACGTATAAAACACATGGTTGCAGATTGCCAGGTCAGTCACAGTTATTGTTGATTTTAAGTACATTTTTATATGTTTCATATAATGTTCACTGTACAAAATTTGCAAGATGGCGTACATTATTGGTTCTTGATGCAGTGTTGCACCGCCTGGGGAATTAGGCATATAGAGAAAGAATCAGCATTCTAGGTCAATCGGGGTGGAAACAGTGTCACTGTGAAAATAATTAATTAGGGCGTGGCCTGAGGCGCCCCCAGTGGAAGAATCGGGTCCGGTGTCTGTGTGTTTGGTATACGTTGTCTATATTTTCATTGTGCCATAATGTAATGCGTGAAGTTTACATGAAGTTTATGGATGCATTTTTTTAAAACTGGTCAGCCATTTTGTCCGCCATCTTGCAGTGTATCACTTATTCCTTATCACCCTATAGGGAGGTATGTATAAGACACCTGTATGCCAAAGGGCAGGTCAATTGGACTTATTGTTTAATTTAAGTAAATTTTTATATGTTTTGCCAAATACACACTATACAGAAAAATCCAAGATGGTGGACCTTATGGGTTCTTGTGGCTTTTTTGTTCATCATGAGAAATGAGGCATGTCCACAAAGAATCAACATTCTAGGTCAATCGGGGTGGAAATGGCACCATTGTGGAAAAACGGAATGTGGGCATGGCCTGTGGCACCCCCTGTGGAGGAATCGGGTTGGGTGTCTGGGTGGTAGGTATAGCTGTTCAGTATTTTCATTGTGCCATGGTATTACTCACAAATGAAGTTTATGTATCAATAATTTTTACACTGAAGAGTTACTGTTGAGTAGAAGATAATTTTTAGAGGTTTCATGAAATTTCCAGTGTAAAGGAAAATTTCATTAAGCACCTGTTTACCTTTATCCCTGTTCCGCCAACTTGCAACGTATCTCTTATTTCTCCCTATCGGGAGGCACTTCTTTTCTTTTTTGTTCATTTTTATAGTGGTCATAAGCATTAGCATTAAGGGTTAACTCTCATTCAGTCGATTTTAGACATATCACCTAGTTGTTATTAATTCTGTTCAGAATTGTGGCCTTGAGTCTGTGGGAACGGGGTGGAAATGCCATCATTTTGTAAATAGCAAATTGAATTGTGTCCTGAAGCGTCCCTGGTGAGGATTTGGGGCTGTAGTCTGTGCAGTGTGTCCTTGTGGTTTAAAGGCCCACAACAACTATTTGTATTCTGGCGACACTTGCCGAACCCAAACAGCAATCAAGCACAAAGTTAGCAGAAACATGCAAGAGTCAGAGCTATACTTTGTCGGAGATGACAGGAAGCAGCAACGCACAAGAAAGAGAATGGCCCTCAGACAGCATAGATTTTGGTTATTTCATTTTATCATCTACCTACTATTGTCCAATGTACTCACAAATAACACCTTTTTACCTCAGGCTGGATGTTTATTCAGGCTGGGTATTATGTAAAAGCACTTTGTGACTACTTCTGATCTACAAAGGGCTTTATTAATGAATTTCATTGATTTTGATTTTACTGACGTCATTGCTCCGCCATGTTGCAGTTCATAACTTACTCCTCACAACCCTATAAAGAGGCACATATGAGACGTGTACATAAATTACAAGATGGCACAAAATACAACGCTCTATCACCTTCATATCAATAACCACAAACATAAACATGAACAAATTGAACAGACGCAAAGTATGCCGGGATATCAATAATGGAAAAGACATATTCCTTATTTATACCATTTATTTTTGAGAACAGCGAATCAAAGTCGGTGGAAAACATAATTTTAGTGCTTCCTGATAACAGAAACGTACTATCATTCTCAAATATAGAAAATTACATCTAAAAGATTCTTAACTTTTAACACACTATAAGGGAGAAATGTATAAGACACCTGTATGCCGCTGGCCAGGTCAATCAGGTTAATTGTTGACATACAGTCCACCTGCTAAAGGCATAGACACAGACATGGCCATTAAGGGGTAATTCTCTAAGGCCATAAACAAAAACACTGGCAATGGAAAACGCAGTGGTAGGACACTGCAAGTATGTTTTTTTTAATATGTTTCACTGTGTGTGTGTTTTTGTGTGTGACAAAGAGATACAGAGAGTTTAGAAGTTGGTTACTTCATTTTATCATCTACCTTCTATTGTCCATTGTACTTACATTAACCACTTTTTTACTGATGTCATTGCGCCGCCATCTTGCAATGTCTCTTATTCCTTACAACCCTATAGAGGCACATGTGATATACGTGTACACCAACAGTCAAGTCAATACGACTACCAGGTTATTTTGAGATAATTCTGTCTAATTTTGTATGTTTCATGAAATTGTCATTTTGGAAGTAAATCCTAGCTGGTGGACATCATGATAGGTTCTTGAGGCAATTTTGTCCCTCCTGAGGAATGAGGCATTTACAGAAAAAATCAGTATTCTAGGTCAATCCGGTTGGACATGGCATAATTGTGGAAAAAATGCATAAAGGCGTGGCCTGTGACACATCTTGGAGAAATGGGGTCAGGTGTCTTTGTGGAATATATACCTGGTCTGTAATTTCATTGTGCTATAATGTAATGCACACATGAAGTGTATGCATCCATAAGTTTTACATTGGTCAGCCATTTTGTCTGCCATCTTGTATTATATCTCTTAGCCTTTATCAACCTATTGGGAGACACGTATAGGACACAAGTTTGCCGATTGCCAGGTCAATCAGAGTTATTGTTGATTTTATATATATTTTTATAGGTTTCATGAATTTTTCACAGTTCAAAATATCCAAGATGGCAGACATGATAGGTCCTTGATGCATATTTTTAATTCCAGGGGAATGAGGCATGTACACAAAGAATCAGCATTCTAGGTCAATTGTAGTGGAAATGGCATAATTGTGGAAAAAATTCATTAAGGCATGGCCTGTGGCGTCCCCTGTGGAGGAATTGGGTCGGGTGTCTGTGTGGATGATATAACTAGTCTGTATTTTCATTGTGCATTAATGTAATGCAGACATGAAGTGTATGTATCCATAAATTTTAAACTGGTCAGCCATTTTGTCCACAATCTTGAAATATATCTCTTAGCCTTTACCACCCTATAGGGAGACATGTATAAGACACATGCTTGACGATTGCCAGGTCAATCAGAGTTATTGTTGATTTTATGTAGATTTTTATAGGTTTCATAAAATGTTCACTGTACAAATATCCAAGATGGCGTAAATGATTGGTTCTTGATACAATGTGTCATGGAAATCACTAAATGGGAAAGGCACAGAGACTGTAGATTCTATTCACTAGTAAAGCTTTATTCAAGATTTGCAAACCTGGAGCAGTTAACAACACTCTCAGCAGAGTCAGTTCAAGAGCTCTTCGTTGAAGGTTGAGCTCAGGCCTGTATACATTCAGTACAGCCCACTGTGTCCCCCTCCTATGCATGGTTAGCCTACATGTCTCACCAGCTTCTCTGTGAACTTTGGCTTAGAAAGATAACAAGATGTTTACAGCCCTTGAGAAGTTTAGCCAAAAATATATAGCTATCTGTTGTAGGCACATCCTGTACAAGTGAGCAGAGCCGAAACACATAATGGCCTTACACAATGACTGGATTATACTTAGAATAAGCAATATGATATTATTGTACTATGGAATAAGAAAATTTCTACCACAAGTGTTGCAACCCCTAGGGAATGATACATTTAGTCAAAGAATCAGCATTCTAGGTCAGTCGGTATGGAAAGAGTGTCATTGTGAAAAAAAATAATTAGGACGTGGCCTGTGGCGCCCCCAGTGGAAGAATCGGGTCTGGTGTCTGTGTGTTTGGTATACATGGCCTATATATTCAGGTCTGGTGTCTGTATGTTAGGTATACATTGTCTATATTTTCATTGTGCCATAATGTAATACACACATGAAGTGAATGGTTGCATTTGTTTTACACATGTCAGCCATTTTGTCCGTCATCTTTCAATGTATCTCTTATTATTTTAATCACCCTACAGGGCGGCATGTATGAGACACTTGTAAACCAAAAGGCAGCTCAATCGGACTAATTGTTGATTTTAAGTAAATTTTTATAGGTTTTGCCAAATTTTCACCATACAGAAAAATCCAAGATGGCGGACTTTATGGGTTCTGAGGCTTTTTGTTCATCATGACAAATGAGGCATGTACACAAAGAATCAGCATTCTAGGTCTAACTGGGTGGAAATGCCATCATTGTGAAATTAGCTAATTGAATCGTGTATTGTAGCGTCCCTGGTGGACAAATCAAGGCGGGTGTCAGTGAGGTAGTGACTTGGGGGCTATAGTTTAAGTGGGCAAAGTTATAAAAAAAGTTACCAGGGACTTTGTGTTATTTAGCAATTTAGGCCACCAGAATAATAATAATAATAATAAATATAGTTGCAAGCAACAATGGGACGGGGTTCTCCAATATGGCAAGGATAGTGAAATAGGTCACCAGTTACAAGCTGGAAATGTCATACATGGTCAGACACTGTGACACTAGTATTTATATAGATACATTTATACCCTAGTAAATATTCTCGGAAGCCATGTTCCAACTCACTACATCTAGTTTTTCGGTTATAAGGCAATTTCCATAGCCAAGTTTGTCTTACAGTGTATTGAACTGGAGCCAATGGAGTGGGGATCTAAAAAAGTGCTGCTGGCTATACCCTCTATTTTCCTCCATGAATTGACAGTTTATATGGATTCTTCATAGTGAGTAATTATTGAAAACCATGTTCCACATCACAACGTCTAGGTTTTTCGATAAGGCAATTTGCATAGGCCAAATTCAGGTGTGGTCTTGCACTGGAGCCAATGGAGTGGTTGGCTAAGAAAGTGCTGCTGGTGTAATATACATTCAGATAGACAGACACCCTATAGAAGTTGGTCAATAGGGTATGCACAGGAAAATAGTCTGGCAGGGGACCTTCGTGTGTGTATGTGTGTGGTCATACAGAATTCTGACTCAACAATAACTCTCTAAGGCCATAGACAAAAACACTGGTAATGGAAAACACAGTGGTAAGACACTGCAAGTATATGCTTTTTTTAATGTTTCACTAAGTGTGTGTGTGTGTGTGTTAGTGACAAAGAGGTACAGACAGCATAGAAGTTGGTTACTTCATTGTATCACCTACCATCTATTGTCCAATGGACTTACATTAACCACCTCTTTACTCTAGTCATTGTTCCACCATCTTTAAATTTTTCTCTTATTCCTCACAACCCTATAGGGAGGCATATATGAGACACCTGAACACCAACATTCAGGTAAATCGGACAACCGGGTGATTTTAAGGTAGATTTCAGAGTTAGCATAAAGGGCTTATTTTATGAAGCTGAAGTTCAGTCGAGAACAGAATTGAGTTCCTGTCTATGGTTGGCGCACAAATATGACCATAATCCCCAAAAAAATCCTTCAAAAGTGTAACAATGTGCATACATTACAAGATGGCACAAGAAACAAAGCTCTTTCACCTTATCAACTGCATCAAACATTAAATCTGCAAGCAACATTTAGTGGGTTTCAGCATTGAAGCTACTACTAGCCAGATTGGACATAAATTGAAAAAAAATTGCATTCACACAAAGTAAAATCACAACCCAGATCATGTGTACCAAATGTAATCTCACTGAGTGACAAAGAAAAACAGCTATTGTTATGGCTATTATGCCGCCACTGTTTGGCGAAACTGAATGTACTTGCATGTTACATTGCAAACGTTTTCAGGACATTACCTGAAATGGTATTATAATACAATTTCCTGCTTTAGATAAATATAGATTCTTCAAAGGCCTGACACTATCAGAGCAGTACAACACCTTAAGCACCATACAATGTAACTAGGTAGTTGTTTGAATTTTTCAGAATGTAATAAATGTAGCCTAATTGTATGGTAAATATAACTGAATGGAAGTTTATCAGTCTTCCCCAGTGCAGAGCGTATCAATTAATTCACCTTTTGCTTGTTGTAAGATAATGATGGGGTCAGAAGAGATAATGATTATCATTTTCAAAGGTATGTTTACCTAAGTATGTGTATTAACATCAATGATTGTGCAAACTATTTCTTAGAATTGTTGATGATCAATAGACTATTACAGGTGGCAACAATAAAACCAATACCTTTCCAGATGTTAATTTATTTGGAAAATACCCTTCCTATTCTTACTGTAAAAATATGTTACCTTTTTAAGCCCTAGGCTAAGGTGCAGTGTGAACAGGTCTAGTGTGGTTGGATGTATTACACAATCAATCTCCAAAGCAAATGAGCACAAGCAAATTAAAAACAAAAACATCAAAATAGGATGTTTTAGTGCTGTCAAACGATTAAAATAATTAACCGCGATTACTCGCATTATCTTCTGTAGTTAATCGTGATTAATCACAATTTTAGAATGTGTTCGAATCTTGCCCTTAATACACACTTTTCTGTTTAAAAAGTAGTGCATTATGGTAAAGACATACTTTGTTTTATTGCAAACTATGGACTGTGCATGACTTGGAATAATGCAATCAATGCAAGTTGTCAATGCCCTTAATTTTGTTTAATATACACACAATGTCAGTCTATACTGTACCACAATAACTGGGGCTACATCACAATAACCACAATAACTGGGGCTACATAAATGTAGCCCATGTTAATCTAAACAGAATCTTGCCATCTCATATTGTTTTCTTGATTAACGCACCAAGGACAATATCTGCTACGTTAGTCTAGATAACCCTCTTATCTGGACAGCTAAATGATGTGCAGGCATTTAACCCATTGAATCACTCCTATGCTGGTCAAGGTATTGTCCTTTGATGTTTAGGCTGAAATGTGATTAGAATGGGGTTCAGGTGGATGCCTGTAAACATTAGATTTCCTGAAAAAGGTTACCCACAACCAAATACTTCATGAAGTATCTCTATTACATTTTTTCCAAATTCAACCAAATGCATGAGGTAGGCTACTTGAATAGGCAATGACATAAAGTAGTCATGGTGGCTAGAGATGTTATATACAAACATTAAATCAGGGAACATCTGTAATTCATGCAGAGCACAGTTGTTTGCTAATTTCACTATGAGAATATGCTTTGGTGGAAACATTAATGCTTAGATCAGATTAGCAAAAACATTAAATAATGACAATTTACCATGCTACAAGCAAAGTGTTAGCAGGTAGATTCATGCAACAGAGCTAGGGAAACAATGGCTAGCATTCTCGTTTGATGGGTTTTTGTAGTGAGACTGGGGTGCGGGATGCAAGGAGAGATCTTCCCATTTCCTCTATTGCACAAACGCATGTGTAGCCTACTAACGCGATTTTAGGCTGTTGTTGTGAAACTAGTGCTGAGTAAACACAATTCGCGAGATGAAGGGATACTATCCAGTGATATATTGAAAAAAATAGCTGTGAAGCGCTCAGGTCAAGTCAACCGCCAATAAAGTTACTGGTAAACAATAAATGTGTGATAGTAGCGCAATCCTATCAGCTCCCACTAAAGTCAAGCTCTTACTGGATGGCGCCTAGGCTCAAAAATAAAAAATGCGTTGATGGCGACAAAGAAATAAACGGCATTAAGTATTTTAAATTAATCGCACGCGTTAACTTTGACAGCCCTAATTTTTTATATTAGATAATGTTTTCTACATTAGCTTACATAAGCTCTAACAATATCTGTGTGCTCCACCTTATAATATTATTTAACCTATGTAAAGTATTATTGAAATTGTAATTTTGTTTCATTGAATTTCTCTCAGTTTTTTTCCTTTGAAAATGTAGCCTACACAACACAAATTATAGAAACCACAGACCTTTATTTTGAAGGCAACATATGAAAATCTGAAGTCTAGTCGTTGCTGACTAATCTCTAATTAGTCTTACTGTTGCTACCGAAGTTAAATAAATAATAGAGCGGTATAGTTGTTTTTAACGGTTTTATGAGTGCAATTCGTTTAATGCCAACTCCTTTACAAGAACCGTACACAATCAGTTGCATGGATATCTTGGAGGGGGTAACAGCTGGCCACAATCAATGACGTGCGGTTACTTAATCACATAATCGCAAACTCCTCTTAAATTTCAAAGTTCGAAATCAAACCTAAACATTTTCTAACTACAATCGAAATCGGTACACCCCTATATCCGCATGTTAGTGTATTTTCTGAGCCCATATAGCTTAATTTAAATGAGAAAGTAATCATCCCCTCCTGAAAGTCATTAGCCCCTGGACAACTTTTGTACATCGCAGCTACATTTATCTACTACCTTGCTGGTTAACTATTAGCTGGTTGCAGTCCTAACCTGCTTACCTGTCAAGTAGATACAGGTCAGTAACCAGATCAAACGTGTTGGATGGACATTTGATTTCCAAGGAGGGGCACGTTTATCCTACTTACCAATAATGATTAGTAACTTCAGCAGGATGGACGGAAAGCTAATAATTCTAACATGTATGGCTGCCTAATCCTACAGGCTATTAGGCTATTGTCATTCGACGTACCCATCCCATATTTTCAGTCACGGTGGAATAAAGTGATTTAACAAAAGGCTTACAACACTTATTACAGAAACATGAATACATGGCGAATGAAACCATCAAGGATGTACAGTACCATTGTGCAGTAAGACAGGACGCAGCAACACAAATAGACATTGCAAAGCCCAAATCAATGACATTACAGGTACCAAAGGAATGAATGTACTCACAGCAACAATGTTCCTTCAACACAGTAAGCTAGGTGTACTTTGCGTAGTTGATCGATTGAAAGTGCGACACAAATCCTTTCCCTGACTGGGACAGGGCTGCTAGGTGGGGGGTTGGTTCCTCGCAATTTCCAGCTTTTCTCGAAAAATGCTTTGCCAGTAAATCCGTCACCAAATCCATTTCTTCTCCATTGCGCCTTAAAAAACAACAGGGCTCAGTACAAATCTAAACAAAAAATCTAACACAAAGCACTACATCTAAAAATCTAAACCTCAGTCTAAATAAAGTTTAAATAAATCTTAGATGTTCCTACGGTACGTCCTACCTAGTTTTACCTCAGTTAGATAACGGGCTCTCCGATCACACCACCAGAAAAATGCACATGTGGGCATAGGTAGAAGGCTGCTGCATGTCAAAGGATATGCTCATTATGGCGAACTTGAAATCTGATTTGTTGAATAATATCACAATCAACAACATCCTCCCCATTTGCTTCAACAGAAGATGGTATTCACTCTATATTCTATAGGCCTCAGGGTCGATTTTCACCCGGAGACAGCACATGTGGACAATCTGATTGGATAAAAGCTCCCCTGGTGGATTTAACAGCACCCCTGTACCCCATTAGCATTAGCGTAAAGGGCTAACTTTGTGAAGTCATAAACTAGTCGATCATCTAGTTATGAGTTCTGTTCAGAAGTATAGCCTAGAGTCCTGAAATTTACTGGTGAGTAAATCCGATGCATGGTTCAGTAGAAGAAGAATGTTTAAGTATATATTAGCATTAGCTAGTGTCGAAAATGGTCAGAATTCAGTCACCTGTGGTTTTGCCGTCTTTTGAGAAAATGACAAACGAATGTAAATGGTGACATATCGCGGTGGTATCAGCATGCACAATTATAATGAAGTGCATAGGTTATTGTTCCTTAATGGTATGCACACATGAACATTTTAAGTACTGATTGGCCATTTCATCCGCCATCTTGCTATATTACTCTTATTCTTTATCACCCTATAGGGAGGCATATATAAGACACCTGTATGCTTCAGAGCAGGTTGTATAAAATTAATTTATTATTATATCCTTATTTATTCATTATTTTATTAGAAGGGTTTTGTACTCTGTATGCTTGATCAATTACGTATACTGAAAGACTTGTCTCTCTCTGTCTCCAACTTGTAAGGCCAGTGTCTTGTGTTCAGGGGCAGTGATGAATGGAATGTCGGCTGAGCAGGGCCTTGACTCCTTTTAGTAGTAAGAGAAACAGGCCTCTGCCTGTGCCATAAAACCGCCATAAGAAACTGTTTTCTAGGAGGAAGCTCTTGAACAGCAGGGGATTATTATTACTTACATCCTACAGATGAACAGAGCTCTATTCCTTATTGGGAAGAGCATAGTTAACTAAAGTCCCCATATAGTAACTGTCCAGATTGATATATCTCAGCCTTTGACCGGGTTGTCTTATCATAGAATACGATTAAACCTGAAATAATCAGCTGTTATACTAACGACTGAGAAGTTTTTATTTTGTTAAATCGCAAACATTTTCCATCTTCCACAATTTGGGCCCCCAGATGGGACTTCAATATCTTCATGACAACGGTGTCTGCTTTTCAACTCTCCAGCTGACTGAACTGCGCGCATCATAAATAGGTAAGCGAAACCTACTTGACAAAATTTGCAAGAGTTCATATCAGTCTTTTTTGAGAGTTGAATTGTTTGCACCGGAGCCGGGAGTGACGAAGTCCGATTTATTACATATAAAATAACAGTTGATTATTGATGGTACATGTTTTATTGTTGTGTCATTGTCATAATGTTGTATTGTACTAAATGTAATATATAGAAAATCCTTCGATAAGAAGTTAAAGAACAAAAAAAGAGTTGATTGGACTGTAACTGAATATTTGATAACAAAGAATGATCATTAAGAGACTCCTAAACATAAATATAGTATAGCCAATTCAAGGTTCCCGTTCTGTTGTACGTGAGGGAATAACTAATTTGAGGCTCCCAAGAACTTATACGTGAGGGAACTGACTGGTTATCAACTGACGCATATGATAGGATAGGTGTGTGACGCAAAACCTTTTGGGTCACATTACTCCCCTTGGTGAGTTGCAATAGCGGCGGTTGACGAACCCCTATGTGCCAAGCCAAGGCTGGTCCTAAATTAGAGAAAATTTAAATAATTCAAATCTGTTATATCCAAGATGCTTTAGGTGAGGATACCCAAGAGCTTTAGGTGAGGGTGTTAAAATCTCTACACTGTTAACAGAAGTATGAATGGTCGACCTTGAATGGGTGTTTGTGTGTGAGCGAGTGAGCCAAAGTTTTGTGTGTGCGCGGTTGGGGACTGGATGTGTGTGTGAGTGAGAATGCGTGCTCAATAAAACAGGTGATTGGGTTGCATTCCTTATTATCGCACCACTACACTTGTGTTCTCTATTTTTGTGTTATGATCTGTGTTCTGATTAAAATTATAGCAAAAGGTGTATGTTACAAATTATTATAAATATAAACCATTTGGGCCTGTAATGGTATAGCCGGACATTTAAATTACGTCACGGCTCTCTATTCTTCTTTGGCGCCACCTGGTGGTCATTTGAAGAGAGGTTCAGCATAAACGACAAACACATTGACTATAATAGTGTGCTGTATTGGGTATGCTTTATATTTTGCGAGTTCCCTGTAATCTCCAAATAAAGAGTGGCAACTGCCATACTTACGCCATATGTGCTGGTGATTTTCACTCAGACACAGATCACTTTTATTTTCTTTATTTAAACATATTTGTAGTTTTATGAGAAACGAAGGATAACATTTCTTTTTGGGGTATTATAGGAAAAAGTTATTTTTGCTACTTAATGCAACTAGTCCTAGCCTGTACAGTCTTTGTCACTAGCTCTCTGATGTAGGTCTTATCTAGTGACATTTCAAGATGCATGAGTGCTGGGAACAAGGGTAAGGCAGTTTTCAGGAGAATAAAGGATTCCTCCATCTCCGGAGACCAATCAACTGAAACGGAGCCCCCTTTAGTGCAGCATTTAGTGGTTTGGGCAAAATCAGAAAACTCAGGGATATAACAACGGTTGTTATTAAACAGACCCACAAAAGAACATAAGCCCCTAACAGGGCATCACCCAAAAACAACGATCAATGGAGTGGTAGGCTACAGAAATGTATAACATAGACAGGCCACCTTAATTGGAGAAATAGAGACCGGGAAAGGCAGAAGGTAATCAGACAAGCAGGTTAAATACAGAACAAAATGCTAGGACCAGGAACAGCGAGGGTAAACAGTGACAGATAAGTTGGAAAGGGTGGTAGGTTGGGAGCATGCGGCAGATTATGGCGGTTAGTAGAAACTGCTGCGTCTGCATCTACCTAAGGCCAACACCCCTATTTCAAATGTTCACAGTTGCTCAAAGCATTTGTTAATTCACCCAATTGTTTCTGGAGCTGAGCGAGATCAAAATGGTTAATTACGGTTTCCCCTACGTCGTGGCTTCCTTTGGGGACATTTATCTGCCCAGTGGCCAATTTGCTTGCAGATATGGCATGGTGAAATAGAGGGGGACAATTTGATGTGATCAGGAGCAGCAGGAATAACAGCCACAGGTTTGAACTTCATATCAAATCCACGCTGTTATTTTTGAGTACCTATATCTACATGATTGTCCTGGGTTAAAACTTCTAACTGGGAATTATTCTGAGGCCGAGTATTCATAAGCATGGTACCCCGAAGCGTGATAGATGTGGAAAGGTCCTTAGCAAGTGCTGAAGCCAACTCAGTGGCGACAGTCGAGACACATGTACAGTACATGCCACCCATGTGGAGGAGATCCTCAACAGGCAATGAAGCATTTACAGGAACTAGCGATGTGCATAGTGAGGGAGCAAGAGCATGTCGCTCACAAGGGGTTGTGGCAATAGGGACCAGAGCATCATTGCAATCACAAACCTTGGAGCATTTGCTCTTATTTAACATCACGTTATTTTCTGGAATCTTGATATTATCCGGCCTAGAATTTAAGTTCTCAGGATCAAATACAGAACTACAGAAACCCTCACTATCATTCCACAAGCAATTGGTTGCCAAACTCATATTATCCATCTGGGCATGTTTGACGTTTTTCTCCACAATTACTCCTTGATATTCATATGTCCATACAGAGCATAGGTACGACCCATATTTACGTTTCAATTCACTTGACTGTATTTCCTCAGTAAGCCATTTACACTGCCGGGCCACACCCCAAACAGTTTTGAATCCATCCAATGCCATTCTTTTTCTATACTTTTTGGATAAACTCTTAAGTACAATCTGCGCTACTTCTTTACTACCGCATTCCTTAGGTGAACTTACCAGACCGCTAGTCTCCACACGACATCATGGTTAAAGCGCACACACACATAAGAGTTAGAACACTGTAAATGCAATTGCACAACTCTCAATCAAAATAAAAATGAATTAAAACAAACAATATGGAGTCACTATGGTATGGTGTCTGTCTCAGTTAAACATCCTCTATTATGCCTCACTAGCGAGTAACTGCGAGGACCACTCAGAACTCAATCACGATTATTATGCCTCACTGGAACAAACCGTGAGGACTCCCTAGAAATTAACTCCGGATTGGAATGCCCTACTACAAACAATTGTAGCTGGGACATCAGCGACTAGGTTCTGGCTTTAACTCCCGAGGAACACTATACAGTGTCCTGGTACTAATTAAATGACCCACTGCAAACAAATGCCGTGGGGACTGTCCAGGGAACTAAAGTCCCGTTTATAACTCACGGGAACACAATACTGTAGGCCTGCATGTGTCCCGGTACCCAAAGGATATACAATTGAGAACAGACACATACCTCGTCCATGTTCCTTAAGTTTCGTAATAGAGTATTACAATTACTATAACTCTGCGCCTCCTATATCACTCCGTGCCTCCTCTACCACTCTGCGCCTCCTCTCTGGTAATTTACTTGAAAGTGTTATGCAGAGTAATGCTGAGATTATGATTGATGAATCACTAGAGCTGGTGGTACAAATTGTCAACAACCGTGAGGGTGGTGCCCCGCGACGTAAAGCTCAAACACTGTTGATAGCGCAGATTATCAATAAAAAAAAGAAGGCATTTATATGTGGCTGTGAATAATGATTCTACATGTTTTTCCGTTTGTTTGATGGGTCTGTTGAACCCACAGTACACGTGTTGAGGCTGAGGCTAGTGGTTATGAATTACATACGGGAGCTGGTTTAGCGTTTGATGAATGTGTGACATTCACAGATATTGTTCGGTTTGAAGAAATGACTGGGTGTAAAATTGTTGTCTTTCATCGAACACGGGATGGTCACTTTACCAAGTTTAAAAATAGCGAGGCCACCCACCCTAGAACCGTCTTTATGTACTTACACGATAACCATTTCTATGGCATCATGAATCTGAAGGTTTTCTGGGTGTGTCATATGTTTGTGAGTGGTGTTATACAGGTTTCAACACCCGTGGTGATCATGGCTGTAAACATAGCTGTAGTGTCTGTCTTCATGAAGATTGTCATACCCAACCCCGTAACACAAAGCAGTGCCCAGACTGTAAGCGGATATGTTATTCTGACTTTTGTTATAGACAGCATAAACGCTTGAAGCAAAACAAAAGTGTGGGTCGTTTGGTTAACAGGTGTGACCAGAAGAAATACTGTGTCGATTGCGGCCGTCACTACAACGTTAGTATTACCAACTATAAAGCACACAAGTGCACGGCTAACATGTGTCCCAGTTGTAACGTGGATCCGGCAGTTGAAACGAACCACCAGTGTTTCATAAAACCGTCTAAGCCTGAGGACCCCAGTGTGCGTTACATATTTTATGATTTTGAGACAATTGCCAATCCGGTCAACGGTGTACACACTGCAAATTTTGTGTGCCCAATAAGCTTTGATAACGAGACGTGGTGTTCAGCCGGAGATGGTTGTGTCACTGCTTTTTTCCAAAAGTTTAGGCAACCGAAATATAATGACTACACATTTATAGCACACAACTCAAAAGGTTTCGATGGTTACATCTTGATGCAGTACCTTGCTAACAATGGTATTGGCACGACACTTATTGCTAATGGTAGCAAGCTCATGATTTTTACAGATAGCACATTCAACCAGAGATACATTGACAGTCATTCCTTCCTACCGATGAAGCTGGCGGCCTTGCCATGTGCTATGGGTTTTAAGGATTCGAAGAAAGGCTACTTTCCTTACAAGTTTAACATCAAGGAGAATGAGAATTATGTTGTCCCCCATCCGGAACTGCATTACTACGGTGTGAATACCATGATGGCTGAATAAAAAGAAGAGTTTTTGCAATGGTACGCAACTGTTTCCACAGACCCATTTGTCATGCAGGATGAAATAAAGGCTTACTGCGTGAATGATGTGGTCATCTTGAGAGAGGGTTGTATGCGCTACAGACTCAAGTTCTTGGAGTGTGGTGGTGTTGACCCATTCCGGTCAATTACAATTGCTTCGGCTTGCATGAAAGTCTTTTGCAACAGATTCCTCACCAAGGACACTATTGCATTGGTCCCCACAGACAATTACAATCGTTGTCAGAAGACATTCTCAAACTGCTCAATCCAGTGGCTTGAATATGTGGCCTCTGATGAGAACATATCAATACAGCACGCCCTGAACAGGGGTGAAGTGAAAATCGGTGCCTACTATGTTGATGGATATGCTGAACGCGATGGGGTGTGCACAGTCTATGAATTTCTAGGCTTTTTCTGGCACGGTCACCCAAAGTGTCATTGTTCAGCAAGCATCAATCCGGTGACAAAGATTTAGTACGGGTTGATGCACCAACAATGGCTGACAAAGCTTGAGGCTTTAAAAGAACAACACAACGTACTTGTTCAATACATATGGGAGTGTGAGTGGAATCAGCTTAAAAACACATCCGCAGATGTCAAAGCTTTCTTGAAGACCTTTGATGCTCCAGAGCGCCTTGACCCTCGGGATGCTCGTTTTGGCGGTTGTACCAACGCAATTCATTTGAAGTTTACGGCTCGAGAAGGGGAGACTATTCAGTATAACGATGTCTGTAGTATTTACCCATTCTGCTACAAGACAAAGACTTATCCGATTGGGCATCCAGACATAATCTTTCGAGATTTCAAACCACTAGACACCTACTTTGGTATTGTTAAGGCTACGATGTGTCCACCAAAAGGCCTTTATCACCCCGTTTTACCGCACAGGGTCGGCGGTAAGCTGTTCTTTCCCTTGTGTAGATTATGTGCAGAGTCTGAAAACCAGGTAACTGATTGTTCACATACTGATTCAGAAAGATCTTTAACTGGTACCTGGGTTTCTATTGAGCTGGTTAAGGCTGTTGAGAAAGGTTATCGCATTGTGAAAATATTCG
>JACXGI010010915.1:0-26325 GCA_016801175.1 Esox masquinongy | reverse complement strand
CTGAAAACTCATTATGCAAGATGCGTCAGCCAATCAGGGCACGCCTGCCCCTATATATGACCCGTGAGCCCAGAGAACGTCCTCCCGAGATTATTCAGCATAACTCGTGGGACGGCAGGGCAACAGGTCTAGGGGGCTCCGCTCCACTCATATAACCGGAGTTACATTCCCGGTAACTAACGTTATATGTCGTGGAGCTTCGCCCCCTAGAGGGGCTTTAGCTCCTAGTGGTTCACGGCGGAGCGAGCGAGCCAAAAATGTACTCCCTGCCGGAACACCAGTAGCTCACAGGGTCCAGTAAAAACCGACCCCAAAACCCCAAGACGAAAACATCCCGACAGCTGACACGGTCTGAAAAGGATGATCGAATGCGTAATGATGGAATCCCCCTAGTGTAGGCCCATGAAAACATAAGCCAACCCAGGGAGAAGGGATGTTGAGCTCAAGCGAGTGGGAAACGTATCCGTGTCACACAAGCACAACAGAAAATACCCCTGCACCACACATCACGAGATGAGGGGCATGAGAAACAAAAAGAAAATAAGAATTAAAAATATGAATTAATTAAGGCAACGCCCCAGGCGAGAGGCAAACCTGCACCGAGTGTGTTGGTAAACAGTGACAATACCCTTGAGCCACCAAGCCACAGGGTCAGTGCTGATAATGAGAGGATATAATCAAGGCAAAGTAAGTGATTTCTTAACAAGTTCAGAGATCTCGGGCAGCCGCACCGAGGACCAAATGAACAAGGGAAGACGGAGACACGTCTAACAAATAGAAACGCACAAACGCCGAAGGCGACGACCACGACGCTGCGGTGCAAATGTCATCCACTCTGACCCTGTGGAAGAGGGCAGAGGAGGCAGCAACACCCCGCGTGGAGTGTGCACGGAGACCCTCCGGAACAATAGAACCAGACGCCCCATAGGCCAAAGTGATGCAGTCACAAAGCCAATGGGACAGACGCTGTTTGGAAAGCGGACGACCCAGCCGGGAATCCAAATAACAAACAAACAGCTGGGGAGTCAGTCTGATAGACCTGGTGCGCTCTACATAAAGGGCGAGAGCGCGCACCAGGCACAGACAGTGAAGCCTCTCATCCTCCTCACGGACATGCGGAGGAGGGAAGAAGGCCTGTAATTCGATAGTCCTCGACCGAAAAGAACTGGTGATAACTTTAGGTACAAAGGACGGATTAGGTCTAAGCATAGCGCAACCTAAGTCCTCTCTGATTGCCAGGCACCCCGGGCGCACCGAGAGCGCGCGGAGATCACTCTCTCGTTTAGCAGAGCACAGAGCGATAAGCAGAGCCGTCTTAAGGGAAAGCAACTTGAGAGAACACTGCCGTAAGGGCTCGAATGGGGGTTCACAGAGAGCGCCCAGCACCTTAGTCAGGTCCCATTGAGGAGCGCCCAGTCTGGCCGCCGGGTGCAGACGGCGCGTACCCAAAAGAAAACGGCGAAGGAGAGGGTGGCTGAAAACCGTGTTTCCAGCAAAACCCTCATGACACGCAGAGATGGCCGATGCATATCCGCGAATGGTCGAAGGAGACCTATCCATATCAAAGAGATACTGCAGGAATGACAGAATCTCCTCCACAGGACAACACGAAGGGTCTGAGGACCTCTGCGTGCACCACGACACAAACATATTCCAGTGAGAGGAATACAATTTGGACGTAGACGCTGCCCTAGCGCCCTGGATGGTGCGCACTACGGCAGCGGACAAACCTCTGTTCAAAAGCCTGTCCTGCTCAGGGGCCAGACCCTGAGAGCTCCTGAGAGCGACGGAGGGTGTAGAATCGAGCCCTCCGCTTGGGACAGTGCATCCTGCCTGAGCGGAACCGACCACGGACGGTCCGCCAGCAACTGGATCATCTCCGGATACCAGATAGCCGCAGGGCGGTCGGGTGCCACCAGGATCACCCGAAGCCCTTCCGCTTTGATCCGCGCCAGCAGACGCGCTATGCAGCGCTGTGGGTAAACGCGTACAGGAGGCCCTGAGGCCAGGGGTGGTGCGCGAATGCGTCCACCCCCAGAGGGGGGCGATCCGTCTGGGACAGGGAGATCCACAGGCGACAGTGTGCGTTCCATCTGGACGCAAACAGGTCCACCTGAGCTTCCCCAAACCTCTGCCAGATGAGGGAGATGATATCTGGGTGGAGACGCCACTCGTCGTGATGGAGGCCGCCCCGAGACATCATGTCCGTGCCCACATTCAGAAGGCCCGGAATGTGAGTCGCAGTCAGGGAGCGGAGATGGGCATGAGCCCATAGCCAAAGATGTGTCGCCGACCGGTGGAGAGCAAGAGACCTGACCCCCCCTTGGCGATTGATGTAAGCGACCGTGGCCCGATTGTCCGAGCGAATCAGGACATCGCGGCCTTCGACTAGGTCTGAGAAATGCATCAGCACCAATAAGACCGTGTCCAGTTCCAGCAGGTTGATGTGGCGAGGGCCGGGAGGCCACACGCCCCCAACCGCCTGACCTAGGCACACACCGCCCCAACCATGGAGAGAGGCGTCTGTGAAAACCTGAACGCAGTCTGACACCCTGCCCAGCGGAACGCCCTGAGAGAGAACCAAGGGGTCCCTCCAATAGTTCAGATCCCCTTGTAGGCGAGCCGGCAGAGACAAAGTCCGGTTTCGATGACGCACCGGGTCGACCCGCTGGCGAGCGAACCAGGCCTGTAGGCTGCGCATGTGTAGCAGGCCCAGGGAAACTACTTTGTGCACTGCGGCCATCATGCCCAGCAGAGACATGATGGCCCGAACCGGGCGTCTGCAGGGCGGCCGGCACAGGTCGAGGGCTGAGAGTAGATTGAGAGCTCGCGAGTCCGAAATGCGCGCTCTCATCGGTAAGAAACCAGGTAAGAAACCTGTTAGGCTGGCCTCGGCGCGCTCTTCTTCCAATTCACCTTGAGACCCAGTCGCGAGAGAAGGGACACCACTCGGACAATGTGTGTCCAGGCCAATTCCAGGGACGACGCTAGAATCAGGAGGTCGTCTAGATAGGCTAAGATCCTGATGCCCTCTCTGCGTATGGGCTCCAGCGCCGCCTCCAGACATTTGGAGAAGGTGCGTGGGGCTAGAGCGTAGCCGAATGGGATTCTCGTATACTTGTATACCTTGCCCTGAAAGGCAAACCGGAAGAACTTCCTGTGCCTGCGAACGATCGGGACATGGAAGTACGCATCCTTGAGGTCTATGCTCGAACAAAAATCCCCCGGCAGAAAGGCTTCCAGCAGGCGATTGGTGGTGAGCATGCGGAACGGTCGTTTGGCTACGTGCACATTCAGATTGCGCAAATCCAAGATAGGCCTCACTCCTCCTGTCCTCTTGGGAACCAGGAAGTAACGGGAGTAAAAGCCGTCCTGCCTGAGATCCTCCGGGACCTCGGAGATCACTCCTTTGTTCAGCAATTCCGTCACCTCTGACAGTGGAGCAGAGACTCTGTCGGGTAATGACATCACCGTCTCCACTATCCCCGAGAAGGGGGGTGGAGCCGAGCGAAACTGTACCAGATAACCCCCCCTGATCGTACAGTCGTGCCAGGCTGACATGGTACAATGCTGATGCCACTCCCAATAACGCTCTGAGAGAGGAAGGAGGGCAGGGAGAGAAAGGGATGAGAAAAAACATGAGAAAAATCAGGTGCCGCCCCGGGAGGCGAATCCGGGTTCGCCGGTCAAGAGCCGAGCGCGCTAACCACTGAGCTATGACGCTGTACAAATGAAGCTGAGCTCTCAACTATAGGAACCTGTGTGAGAGCTGAGCTCGGCAATTGCATACGCGGACGTTGCACCCTGAGTGGGGACGCGTTGCCAAGGAGATGCCGAGTAGGACAGACCGGGCTGGGACGATCAGAAAAAGTGGGTAGCGAAACGGCGGTGAAAGCCGGCAGCGTTGCCCGGCGTTTGAGCTCCTCATAGCAAGCGGGATGAGGAGACACCACGGTTACGTCTGTAACAACAGGTGAACTCACAGGACGCTCGGTAACCCGCGAGTGGCGGAAGAGAGAGGAAACCGGCATTTGCATATGCAAACGTTTCTCTGACGGCGAGTGAATGTAAACACAATCCCCCCGGGCAGGACTCTGACAGCGAAAACGCTCATGACTGGCGGGTAGCGGAATAGGAGACGCCTCCGAAACCGCTAGCCGGCGCTTATGTCTATTAAAGGTGGCGAGTAGAGAGGGGAGAGAAGTTATACCTATAACTCCCCGAAAAAACTCACTACCCTGAACGTAGAGCTGACATAACAAAGTTTTTGTCTATCCTGAACAAATCCTCTTTTGCCGCTGGCTGTTTTAACAGCTAATTAGCCATTCGTGAATGACATTGATACAGTATCTATCAATATATGTGACGATAGTGATGGCCATTCGAGGCTTCATTACTGTTCTTCTAGCAGCAGGATATTATGCTAGCAGTGCTAACTCAGATTTTCTTTTTCAAAATATAAGCCATCATTGATATATATAAGGTAATATAGTTAACAATCTAGTCTGTATATTTTATGTTTAATGCCCGTTCCAATGTTATCGTTGTCTGTTCTTTTTCACAGACTAGATTGTTAACTATATTGCCTTATATTGTGATAAAGAAAATCTGAGTGCTGCCAGCATAATATCCTGCTGCTAAAATAACGCTAATGAAGCCTCAAATGGCCATCACTAGGTGACGATAACTGACTTTTACGTCAAGTGAAAAGACGAGAGAATCGTGGAATCCACCAGAAATAGTTGCAATACTGTATAAACTGTGTAAACAGTTTTAGTTGAGGCTTACCATAACGTAGCTACTGAATGTTGTAGCCAGCCAAGTTTGTGTCTATCCTGACCCAAAAAGCATGCCCAGATGCGTACTTCGAAAATCCACAAGAAATAGTCGCACTATAACCATAAACAGTTTTATTGCGGCCCACAATTAAAATTATTAAATATTGCCATTCTCACAGGATTCGAACTCTGGTCTCCCACATGAGTGGCACTGTCTTTAACCACTACATAAAGGCACTACATGTTCTACAAGTCGCAAGACAACATTCAGCATTGTGTTAAACTGACTCATGTTTTTTATTAAGTTTAACTCCACCACAAATAGCGTCTATGAACTGTATTGCTTTTGCCACTGCCTGTTTTAACAGCTTATTAGAAAGTAATAGGCTTACTAATATCTACTAACTTTCTAGGAATAGTCATAAGAATTGAGCAATTGTTAGCGAGACTGAAGATGAACTTTTCCCTGCCAAAGCTATTTCATTTAATGCCACAAAAACATTTGTTTTTCTTTCATTCGTGAATGACATTGATACAATAACTATAGGTAATGATAACTGACTTTCTAGTCAAGTGAAAAGACGAGAGAATCGTGGAAACCCCAACTCTTTTACTACCCAAGGGGTTTTGATAAAGCCTATATTATTACCCCCAAAGGCATGCACAGATGCGTACCTTTGAAAATCCACCAGAAACAGTCGCAATATAACCATAAACAGTTTTAGTTTAGGTTTACTATAACATAGTTACTGAATGTTGTATATAGCAAGCTAAATTTTTGTCTATCCTGACCCAAAAAGCATGCACGGATGCGTACTTCGAAAATCTATCAGAAACAGTCGCAATATAACCGTAAACAGTTTTATTTTAGGCTTACTATAATGTAGATACTGAAGGTTATAGCCAGCGAAGTTTTTATCTTTCCGGAACAAATCTAAATGCATACTTTGTTTTGACTGTGATGAGATTAGATCGTGGAACCTATAGCTTGCAGGTCCGGTTCTCTAACCACTATGCTATTTAACAAGGTTGGTAGGTCGTTTGCTCTTCTAGGCCGGCTCCGCATACGCGGTCCGGCAACCAGGCTGAGTCCTCCATCAAAAACGTCAGATCCCGGACTGTAGGATGGAGGGTCAGGTGGCGGAGTAGGTGGTAACATAATAGGTGAGTAGGTCGGCGGACTGTCTAGGGATGAGGGACCAACGTCCCAATCCCTGTCCCAATCATCTTCATCCTTACTAAGACACAATGACTTAGGACTGTCCGTAATAGGAAAATAGGTGAAAGGTAATTTCGGAGATATCGATATGATGACGGGGATACACCGCCCAGTCATAGTCTTCAGCCACAGGAGCCATGGTACTTTGAATGGTGCTCAACCTACTTTTGGCCTATCCTTTTATTTCTGCATCATTCCTTTGATAGAGGGGCGTGGCTTTTGAATACAACTTTAACAAGAGTAATTTGTCATTCCTGCTTTGTCATATATCCTCTCTTTATAGATCTTTTTAGTCTGAGGTTCTTCAGACTCGTTGTCTACTATAATACTCCGAAGTTTAATAATACTTCGTAGTTTAACTTTGTATGAGTAGCTCATCAATTCTCATCAATTCTCCGAAACATATTGTTTTCCAGACCAAACGGTAACAGGTACCCGTACACTTGGCTTGTTTTTTCTGTGAAGGAAAGAAATGTCAACAAAGCCTGTTGGTAGTCCTTTTTTTCTCTGTATATCTATTCTGTGATGCATTTTCTCTGAAGAGCTTGATACACCTTCCCATTTGATCTCCATATTTGTGTAGCAAGTGTAGCCTCTCATACCTGTCCTCATTTCAGGACATACCACATGACGTAATACTTCCCAGTCATTGATATGGTACTCCACGCCTAATGTTGCGTCTGTATATTCAGTTCCTGTGGATAAACTGTACAGCTTCACTTTAGAGGCTGGGTAATCAAACATAAACCCAAGCATATTCCCATCAGGCAAGTTGTGTTGATCCGTCAACAGCTTAAAGGACGGCATTGAGTTCTATACAGATCGCTTCTTTGGTGCATCAAATTTTTTTGGGACATAGTCTTCCACTTTTCTATCTTCCATTCTACAGCCTATTTCATAAGTCAGGTCTAACCACTGGTGTATCGCTCAGTACCAAAGCCATTATTGCTGTTTGGCAGTCACTTGAAGTAAAGATCTTTTACAAACCCAATAAGAATTAAAGAGCTAAAGTTCAGCTTGGGCCAAGAGGAAACCTACCTCTTATTTATGACGCACACACTCTCTTCCCCAAGAGCTCGCAAAACCAGACCCCTTTTTATTTAAACAAATATTGAAACAAGTATCCATGAGGCCCAATAAACCAAACCCCTTGACTTACCCATTACCCAAACCCCCCTTGACCAGCCCCTCTCCCTACCCTGAGAGCCCCAAAACCAGACTCCTTCTCGAGTGCCCATCACCCCTCCCTTACCCATGAGATGCCCAGCTTGACCAGCCCCTACCTTTCCCTAAGAAATCCAGATCCCTCTCCCCCCTGTGAGAAAAACATTTTAAATACATCAGACTGCTATTAAAACATATACATACAAAAATGTGTATTACTCAAAGTTAAACATCCTGGGGTCAACCTCATGAAAACCACCCCTCCATAAAAGACACCTGTGAAGTCCGGAAAGTAACCCTTTTAACCTTTGACATGGTCGTCAAAATATTAATCCCCATAATCCCTTTGATCCCCGGTCACACCACTCAAAGGTCAAAGGTTAATCCCTAAAGCCATAAATCAGACAATGTTTACACAAAAGTGTAATCAGCTGTATACCAATACTCTTAAGTTTTTCTGATATGTTGCAACCTAGGTAGGAACTAAAAATTTGGAAATTTGTTCTATCCAGTTTGAAGGAATAGTGAAACCACGATAAGCCCGCCTTCAACAAGCCTGTGAGTGGAGGTTTATTTGAAAACTAACATCCAATAAAAATCTTGCTGCTGCAATTTTTTTATAGACAAGTTTCTAGACCTCCAAGGAGGCCAGATGAGATTGGAGATGTGGCCTTGCGAGACTAACGTCACCCCGACCCTAAACATTAAACAGTTACTTTAAAACTAACCTTCATCTGGGTGATCACAGGGATATGTGAGTATTTAATCTGTTAACTAGTTGCATTTATCAGATTTATCGCATGACTCGTTAGGCAGAGAAAAGCTGTTGCTATCAAACATTGTCTACTTCATCAACTGAGTTAGGGTACTGGTGAAGGGATAGATTAAATAGGCTGAGAGATGAAAGGTTTTTGAAGTGATTTCATGCTCCCTTGCAAAAGTA
This sequence comes from Esox masquinongy, assembly GCA_016801175.1. NCBI lineage: Eukaryota > Metazoa > Chordata > Actinopteri > Esociformes > Esocidae > Esox > Esox masquinongy. The sequence continues at coordinate 18,221 of JACXGI010010915.1, read as the reverse complement.
TTTTTAGTATTTTTTTTAAAATACAAAAATACAGTAGTTTATTTTGATACATGTTGTGGCTGCAATATTTTGTAGTTTATTTTGATACACTTAATATTAAGGTATTTTCTATCCTATTTTAAAATATATTTTGATGTATCTTTGCCCATCTCTGGAACTAGGTATAGCAGAGAGTCAGCTTTTAAAGCAGTATATCTTTCCCATAACTTTATCAACATCATTGCCTTCTGTTTTATTTACATTTTACGCAGCGTCCCAACTTTTTCGGAAATGGGGTTGTATATACAGCTCCAGAAAAAATTAAGAGACCACTGCACCTTTTTCTTTCCTTTCCAAAAAAGTTGAAAAGGAAAGTTTTGAGTGAGGAACAGAAGTGTTCAATTTGCAGTGGTCTCTTAATTTTTACCCTTCTTCTAATTTTTTCCAGAGCTGTATCTTACCCAAAAGACACATGACATGTAATTGTCAAAAAAGAAGTTCACATGAATCATAAAAAAATTACATTTGAACTTGTTGTAGCAATTATTGGTCTTGAGTTCTATCAAGGTCTTATATTTTACATGCACATGGGAAGGGTCATTCGGCAGTCATACAGAAATGTCTGACAAAGGTCTTCAAATGATTTGGATGCAACAATTTGGTTTAGTGTCCCCCTTGGACCTGACTACTCCCTGCAGCTCTGCATTCATTCCTTTATTTGGTAAAAATATAAGTTCTCTAACCCACAGTCCATTACCCCTACTCCTTTTCGTTCATAATATAGAATTACACACTATTCATGGTATAGTATATGGCAATAATGTAAAACCCACAGAGAATACGAAGTAAAGAAAAACACCAATGCCATCATTTTATAGAGAAGCAGTAATAACAACAAATGTAACTAATTTGGTGTTCAAATTTCCACCACAAACTTCATTGATGAGGAGAGAGTATTTAGGATACAGACAACTTGTTAACCAGTGGACCATTATGTGGTCCTGAAATGTGAGACTGAGGCTGCAACACAATCAAAAGTAGGAGGACAGCGCTGGATTAAATTATAGCAAACAGGGCAAGAGATGGAGAAATATACGTCTGGTAATAATTTCAACAATAACCTTCATTTTTATTTGACTTTCCAAGTATAATTGCATAATTGGCTTATGTAGCTTAATGCACATAATCAACTTTGTCATTCCTGTATGAATGCAATCAAGAGTCATGAGAGGAACCAGCTTTCACATTTCCAAAGGATGAAAATAAATGTGGCTTTATAAAAGAATGTTACAGTATTTACAATAACTAGCAATGGCAGCTGGCCAAATACAGAAAAGGCTAGGTGTAACATAGAACAGTCATCCTAAGAAAAATATGTGATGTCTATGTGAATGTCTACCATTCTTGGGATAGCTGATCAGGATAGTCTGCTCATGTGAAGACAATAAATAAGAAAATACTATTACCATGAGCATAAAAACCTTTGATTAGTACCCAATTAAGTTTGTATTTATTACATAAGAATCATAGGCTAAGCTAATATATACAAGTTATTCAGTGTTACTTTATGGGAAAAGTGGCATTTCCCCTCAGATACCATCTTGTGGATGTCAGGTGAGATGGATGTCATCTTGATGCATAGACTGTCCTCAAGTGTTTTCTGTGAAAGCTGGTTCCTCTCATGACTCTTGATTGCATTCATACAGGAATGACAAAGTTGATTATGTGCATTACCTTATCCATGACATCCTTTAACTCACATTTTAGTCTGGCACACAGCACAGTTTGATGCATGACTCCATCAAATAATAATTTGGTGGACAGTTTCCTTTAACCTGCAGATCAGGCCCCTGTGTCTGCCCACCATGGCAGGAGCACCATCAGTAACTACAAAGTTACATTGTGGTGTCAACACCTCTTCCAGCTATGTGAATAGTTTTGTGGCCTTCGAGGGGAATCAGTGATAATAGCACTTCTTTAGAATACTTTCCATTAAAATAATGGCCATATATACACAATTGTACTACACCAGTGTTGTTAGTACTCTAATGAATAGCCAGGGAAAAATGTTCAGCCTTATTAAGCTCTTCCTGCACATCACCCGCCAGTGCATTCATTTGGCGGATGGCTATTCGTGCATACAGGCAGTTTTCTGACAGTCACAATTATGCTATCCATAGACCATTCGGTAGCCAGTTCCTCCAAAACTGCCACCATGCAGTCTTTAAATAACTCTGCGTCTGTGAAGGGCAAGTTGTCTTTAGTTAGAACCCAGGCAGCTTTTAGTGATGCACCCATGGCCCTCCGTCGTTACCTGCATGAAGTTGGCCCCCCACCCAACGCAAAACTTCGGCAAAATAGGCTCAATCATTTGTGCTTCGTTTGTGCCGTTAAAATTTTCGTTTGTGCTGCTTCGGTATTTTATATATTCGACATTTAATTATTGGTGATTACGTCACTCAGCCCCCCAACATGCTCCAAATTGAGTCAAAATAGGCTCAATCGTTTGTGTTCCGTTTGTGCTGGTTTGTGCCGTTAAAATTTTCGTTTGTGCTGCTTCGGTATTTTATATATTAGACATTTAATTATTGGTGATGACATCACTCAGCCCCCCAGCATGCCCCAAATTGAGTCAAAATAGGCTCATTCGTTTGTGCTTCATTTGTGCTAGTTTATGCCGTTAAAATTTTCGTTTGTACTGCTGGCATTTTTTACATACTAAAGAATATTTTATAGGTCATTCTGAGGTCACTCAGCCCCCCAACATCCTCCAAAATCAACAAAAATAGTCTCGTTTGTTTGTGCTTCGTTTGTGCCGGTTTGTGCTGTTAAAATTTTTGTTTGTGCTGCTTCGGCATTTTATATATTAAACAATTCATTATTGGTGATGACGTCACTCAGCCCCCCAACATGCTCCAAATTGAGTCAAAATAGGCTCATTCATTTGTGCTGGTTTATGCCGTTAAAAGTTTCGTTTGTGCTGATGCGGCGTTTTATATATTAGACATTTAATTTTAGGTGTCACCAGCCCCACAACCTGCTCCTCAAAATAGGCTCAATCATTTATGCTCCGTTTGTGCCGCTGATAGGTTTGTTTGTGCTGTTACAGTTTTAGGTACTTAGCTACATTCCCACTGGATAGCACACTCTTTACTTTCTTTCCACTATAGCTCTGTCACTATCGGTAAGAAAGCAGTCGCAAAAACAAACCTTTATCGGCACAAAAGGAGCACAAATGATTGAGCCTATTTTGAGTAAATTTGACCTATGAAATATTATTTAATATCTAAAAAATGATAGCAGCACAAACATTTTTTACGGCACAAACCAGCAGGAACGATAAAGCCTATTTTGCCATAGTTTTGTGCTGGATGGGGGACCATCTTTACACAGGTAAAATACCTTTAATCGCTTCTGCTCCAGTTGTGCTGCTGTCATTTTTTAAATATTAGTCCTAAAATTTTTTTATAGATAACTCCGAGGTCACTCAGCCCCCCAAATCCTCCAAATTCACCCATGAAAGTCTTGTTTGTGCTTCGTTTGTGCTGGTTTTTGCCGTTACAACTTTCGTTTGGGCTGCTTCGGTGTTTTAAATATTAGACATTTAATTATAGGGTGTGGTGTCACCAGCCCCGCAACATGCTCAAAATTCCATCGAAATAGGCTCAATTGTTTGTGCTTCGTTTGTGCTGGTTTGTGCATTTGTGCTGATGCAGCCTTTTATATATTAAACATTTCATTTTAGGTCACCAGCCCCAAACCTGCTCCAAACTGCCTCAAAATAGTTCATGGATTTACTCTTTCCACTATTTAGCTTTGCTATAGCTCTGTCGTTATCCATTATAAAGACAGTCGCAAAAAAAATGTACCGACCCAAACGGGGCACAAACTTTTCAGCCTATTTAGAGTGAATTTGAACTATATTCTTTAATATCTAAAAGACGAAAGCAGCACAAAAAATGTAATGGCACAAACCAGCACAAACAATTAAGCCTATTTGCCCTAGTTTTGCGCAGGTAAAATACCTTTAATCGTTTGTGTTCCATTTGTGCTGCTGTCATTTTTTAGATATTAGTCCTAAAGAATATTTTATAGATCATTCCGAGGTCACTCAGCACTCCAACATGCTACAAATTCACTCAACATATGCTCAATCGTTTGTGTTCCGTTTATGCCGGTTAAAATAGTTTTTGCGACGTTCTTACAAAATCAGTTAAAGTAATGACAGAGCTATAGTGGAAAAAATGTAAAGCCAATGCACTATCCAGTAGAAAATTAGGTTATACCAGAAACTGTACCAGCACAAAGGACTGAGCCTATTTTGAGTAAATCTGGAGCAGGTTGGGCGACTGGCACAAACTAAACTTTTTAACACACAAACGAAGCACAAACAAACGAGACTATTTCGGGTGAATTTGAAGTATGTCGGGGAGCTGAGTGATCTCAGAATGACCAGTGAAATATTCTTTAATGTCTAAAAAATGATAGCAGCACAAACAACAATTTGAACAGGACAAACCAACACAAACGGACCATAAACGATTGAGCCTATTTTGAGTCAGTTTGGAGTTGGGTGGCTGGTTACGTATTCACCTCTAATCAAATGTCTAATATTAAAAACATTGATGTAGCACAAACACAACTTTTAACGGCACAAACCGGCACAAATGAAGCACAAACAAAGGATACTATTATGACTCAATTTGGAACATGTTGGGGGGCTGAGTGACATCACCAAAAATTAAATGTCTAATATATAAAATACCGAAGCAGCACAAACGAAATTTTTAACGGCACAAACGAAGCACAAACAAATGAGACTATTTTGTCCAATTTTGGAAAATGTTGGGGGGCTGGTGACACCATACCCTATAATTAAATGTCTAATATTTAAAACACCGAAGCAGCCCAAACGAAACTTATAATGGCACAAACCTGCACAAACGAAGCACTAACAATATTTTTATGGGTGAATTTGGAGGATTTGGGGGTCTGAGTGACCTCAGAGTTATCTATAAAATATTTTTTAGGACTTATATCTAAAAAATGACAGCAACACAACTGGAGCAGAAGCGATTAAAGGTATTTTACCTGTGTAAAGATGGTCCCCCATCCAGCACAAAACTACGGCAAAATAGGCTTAATCGTTCGTGCTGGTTTGTGCCGTTTGTTGGTGCTGCTATCATAATTTAGATATTAAATAATATTTCATAGGTTAAATTCACTCAAAATAGGCTCAATCATTTGTGCTCCTTTTGTGCCGATAAAGGGTTGTTTTTGCGACTGCTTTACCGATAGTGACAGAGCTATAGTGGAAAGAGAGTAAAGCCAGTGCGCTATCCAGTGGGAATGTAGCTATATACCTAAAACTGTAGCAGCACAAACAAACCTTTCAGTGGCACAAACGAAGCATACATGATTGAGCCTATTTTGAGGAGCAGGTTGTGGGGCTGGTGACACCTAAAATTAAATGTCTAATATATAAAACGCTGCATCAGCACAAACGAAACTTTTAACGGCACAAACCAGCACAAACAAAGCACAAACAAAGGAGACTATTTTGGTTGAATTTAAAGCATGTTGGGGGGCTGACTGACGTCATCGCCAATAATTAAATTTCTAACATTAAAAATACAGATGAAGCACAAACGAAGCACAAATGAATGAGCCTATTTTGACTCAATTTGGAGCATGTTGGGGGGCTGAGTGACGTCATCGCCAATAATTAAATGTCTAATATATAAAATACCGAAGCAGCACAAACTATAATTTTAACAGCACAAACCGGCACAAACGAAGCACAAACAAACGAGACCATTTTCGTTGATTTTGGAGGATGTTGGGGGGCTGAGTGACCTCAGAATGACCTATAAAATATTCTTTAATATCTAAAAAATGATAGCAGCACAAACAAACTTTTTAACGGCACAAACCAGCACAAACGGAGCACAAATGATTGAGCCTATTTGGCCGAAGTTTTGCGTTGGGTGGGGGGCCAACTTCAGGCAGGTTCGGTTGTTGGGTCAAGTCACAAACAACAATGCTGTCTAAGCGGTATTTCTGCGTTGGGCCTCCATCTGGGGCAGGGAGGACACTGAAAGTGTGCAAACGGCAACAGAATAATTGCAAACAAGATGCGTTGGCTTGGCATTAGGGAAATATGGTAAGATGAGAGCATTCGTCTGTTCTTGCCTGAAACTTTCCACCTTTATTTTGACACCTTTTGAGAGCTGTATTTTCTCTTTTTAGCAATAGAATGGTTTTGAACTCATTGAGATATTAAAATTGATATTATGTAGACTTATTTTACTGACCAATGAACACAGAGAATACGCCTGAATCCCCTCAACAATAATTACATTGTTTAATTTTAATATTGATACAGGACATGCATTCATGTAACTAGTTGTTTGCACTAACAATAGGCTATGTAATATAAATTATTCATAAGATAATCAAATTTGTTAATATGATTACAGTGGGGTAGCCATTATTAACAAAGTAGGCTAGATAATGATAGTTTAACATCTTTCGTATGTATTGTCATTTCAAGTGTACAGTCGCATTTTGGGTTAAGTATTGTTTGTTTGTAATGGGGATAAAATACACATACTGACCAGAAAAGGAACCAGGCAAGCCTAGTTCGGCCGGCCCGCAATTAAAAGTGATAAATGTTGTTGCCCTTACCGGTTTCGAACCCGGGTCTCTGTGTCTTTAAACACTACACCACATTTGCCCGGCCTCAGTGCAGCATCTCGACATTAGATCATTTTTTGTCACGCATTAACATCACGCCAAGTTTGAATATTTCGCTAGACGTCATTAAGCATTGTGTTAAACTGACTAATGTTTCTTGAAGTTTACTTCCACCACAAACAGCATCTATGAAATGTATGGCTTGTGCCACTGGCCATTTTAACAGCTTATTAGCCAGTAATAGACGTACTTGTATCTACTAACTTACTACTTGGAATAGTCATAAGATTTGAGCAATTGCTAGCAAGATTGAAGATGAACTTAACACAGCCAAAGCTATTTCATGGCACAAAAACATTCGTTTTTCTTTCACTCGTGAATGACATTGATACAATAACTATCAATATAGGTGACGATAACTGACTTTTTCGTCAGATGAAAAGACGAGAGAATCGTGGAAACCCCAACTCTTTTACTGCCAAAGTGGTTTTTATCTAGCCTATATTACAACCAAAAAGCATGCACAAATGCTTACTTCGAAAATCCACCAGAAATAGTCGCAATATAACCATGAACAGTTTTATTTTAGGCTTGCTGTAACGAAGCTACTGAAGGTTGTAGCCAGTAACATTTTTATCTGTCCGCAACAAATCCTAGTGCATATTTTTCTTTAATGAGATTTGAACACGGGACCTGTTTGTTACAGGTCCACGTCTCTAACCACTACACTATTTAACAAGATTCACTCACTAAAAGACATTCACTCTTCTAGGCCGGCTCCGCTTACGCAGTCCGGCAAAAATGTCAGTTCTCAAAGGTTGTGTTCATTGAGGGACACTTACTACCATTGGCCAGTAGGGGCAGACAGACATGGTTGCTTTGTGTTCGGACTGTATATGATCCAAACACCTGCACATTCTCGTAACTCTTGAAGGAAAAGCCATGTTTTCTTTCTGGTCATATATTCTGTTTTCCAGGTCGATTAAGTACAAAATAATACTGGAAATTTCAATACAGTTTGATAACTTGCCTGTTTGAGTGTATGAAGTGGGTTGGAAAAGCATTTCATATCTATGAACTCATTTCATAACTATGAACTAGACAGAAAACCCATGTTGAATGTAAAATGCCATGATGACAGAGCATTCCTTTGGGAAAAAAAATATTTTATTGCTGTACTGTACTCCTGAACATTTTTATTTTCGAAAACAACACTCCTGACAATATCCCAAAGATTTAAATAATTGAGTTTTGTAACTGTATTTTTTCAGAACATTGCAATTGTTGCACTGTAAGGGTTAGCGATTTGCTAGTTCCCGTTAGCCTGCTTCGGTTGGTTATTAGCTGGCTCCAGTTAGCTGTATGCTGGCTCCAGTCAAGTGTTGGTTAGTTTCGGTTAGCAACTGCTAGCTTGCTCATCCGTGTCCTATTCATGTTAATCATCCATGTCCTATTCATGGAGGTTATTTGCAATTGTCTGATCCTTTTAATGGATTTGACTACACCAGCTGAACATGAAGGTATTTCACACATAGGCAAAAAAAAAAAACTGCTGTATAAGCACTTTGTGAAAACTTCTCATGTAAGAAGGGCTTACATGAGACAAAATTAAATTTGATTGACTGATTGACGTGACTGTTTATTTCTTGAATATGACTTGCCTGTTTCCACTTCCATCTTCCAACATGAGATGACCATGTGTCCATAGTGTTTGTCATACAAATTGTCTTTTTACACTTTTTGTTAAAAAAAATCCTGTCATTCTTGAAAGGTGGATTCTGTGCTATCACTAGTATTCTAACTAGTAATACAGCATTAATCCACAATACCAAATAATTTGTTCATACTCTTTTGGCCCGCTGAGTAACCAGTGTGCTGGAAAAAAGATAAAGATTAATTACTGATACCTCAATATTAGTTAATTACTTTGTATCCCCTTAAGTGATGAATAATCCTACATTAACAATGACTAACTATTTGACCCCTTAGTACAACTATAATCCATTTAGAACAGATACTTCACCATTAGTTGATATAAATGAATGATGTTAAACTATCATTATCAAGCCTACCTTGTTACTAATCTATTCAGAAATGATAATATCTTATGGATCATTTATATTACCTAGACTATTTCTTGCGTCCCTTGGATCAAATGTTGTTGAGTGAGCGTTCATGTGAGTGAATGTGCGTGTGCGTGAGCGTGCATGGGAGTGGGCATGTTGGCTTGTGGGTGTCCCTTTCAGATAGTATCCGGAGCTGTTTGATTGGATTCCATTACCTGTCGGCATTCCAGTTCATCGATTACCCCTCCCTTTCATCATTGATCCCACCTGGCACCATCCCTCGGCAGCCAATCATCGTTGCCCAGCCGCTCTACAAATTGTCAACTGTTTTCCATTGCACGAGTTCCCTCTGTTTGTCTGTGTTCTGTGTAGTTGGTGCTGGAGTAGTCATTTTTGGAGAGTGTTTTGTGGTCTAGGTGGCAGCTAGTTGTTCATGCAAACAACTAACTACATGAATTTATGTCCTGTGTCAACATAAAACAATTACAGTACATATTGTTAGTTAATGCATTTGTAAATCATTAATAAAGTAAGGATTATCATTATTAATGGTTTGTTCATGTTCATCATTCGTTTATGTTAACTACTGTATTTGTAAATGCTAGTTCATGTACCCTTATCGGAAAGTGTTACCCTGATTCCTTTACAAGGCACGCTGCTGAAACAGGTACGCTTGCGCTGCTAAAAACGGGCACAATGCACTCCTCAGATATCTGTTATTTATGACACCTTTGACCAGGCCCTGAAAGTTAACAGCTGGACAAGGGCGGAACTGGCCCATCTGGCTACCCCTGTAAGGTTCTGCAATGTTCTAGCCTTCCATGGGGACGTTGATGCGATGTATCAGATGAGGGTGACTTCAAGCCATAATCCAAACTGGCCTAAATTATTATTCATTACCATTTATACGGTGGCGGTATTTACGGAGTAGAATGTCAGTACTGTCAGTAGAATGTTAACACCATAGCTGGTAACTGTTTTGTCATATTTGTGCCACAGTATGAAGTGGGGAGGACTTGTATGCAGCTATAATATCTGTCATGGGACATCAGCTATTGTCACGGGGGCACAACAACGACACAACACAGTGGTGCAAGTGAAAGTCTGAGGGTGTTTTATTAGGAGCAAAATAGGAACTCAAACAACGTACTGGATATGCTAACTCAACAGCGATGGCTTCGTGTGCTGTAGTAAGGTGAGGCTTCGGCATCTTTTATAGCAGTCTACACAAGTGACATTTACACAGCACAGGCTATTAGTCATTTCTCTCCCCCAACAGGCGGCATTTCTTACCCTCTATAAAGCTACTCGAATCACCCCTGATGAGAAGCAAGTGTGGAGGATATGGGGTTGGACCTACTAGGGGTCTCACATTACTTTCATCTACCCGCTGTGCTCACCCCACACTCATTTTCCAGGCATGCTCTCTTGAGGGTCCTGAACCTCTTTGGCCTGCGCGCCCTAGCACAGCGGAAATAAGAGGGACACAGGACCAGGGCGCCACATGTTTTGGGTGGTTGCCTTGGAAATGAAAAGTTTGTACACTACTTTGTTGTCTTACCATCTCTTCATGATATGCTTTACCAGAAGTTCTGTTTTGCTGGCTTGTGAATCTTATGCATACATGCTTAGGAAGTTTTGGGAGAGCAATACCATACAGGGTGTCTAATGGAAAAATAATTAGCATTTGCACACTAAGTCTGCCTGTTGTGTCCAGCGTTCTTGAAAATAAGATTGGAAAGTATGCACATTTATATTATGCATCATTACTGATACAAGCAAAATTGTATAACTTTAGTTCCAACAAGCCTACAAATAACAAAAAATGTGATTATCTTCTCTCAAGAATGACAAGCTGATGTTCACAATTTTGCTCGCAGTTTTAGTATCACTCATGATCTATGGATCTAGAAAGTTTGCTAAATATTATAGCAAACTAACCAATCAAGATTTATAACAAAAGCAAGCAAATTTTTAGTAGGGTTTATCAATCCATGGTAAACTGTATTAGCCAGTTAGTTTGCAAACTTTATACAATACTGTATCCCTCAATTTGACTTTCTGCTGGTCCGACAGCCAATAACGTTCCTTCTTGCATTCCGTGGCATTTCATGTCCTGCTTGTCTCTATCTCTCTTTTCTCGGCCTTCCTAAATTGGTTTCTCGTCTTGATATTCTAACATTTCCTCCTCTTATTCTTATCTAGTTATATAATTTGTAATGTTAGTGTAATATACAGTAGTGTAAATGACAGCTGTTAGCTAGCTTAGCTTTTTTACAGAGCAGCTCGCTCCCTAAAGTACATGCATACAGTGTATGCACATCTTGCCCTCAGCAATGAAAAAAGAACTCTGGTGCATTCTCAAAAAAAGTAATCACAAGATAAACAAAATTAAATACACCACCACAAATACAGCTGTGAATGTAACAGTGTTACATCTACAGACCTTCACCACGATACAGAGAGCTTTTCAACTTGTAAAAGGTTGTATTTGGGTGTTTTTGGAGACTTTGTTTACAGTCATATAGCATCCAATCTGTTTGGGCAGCTAAAATTAAAGGGCCTCAGGGGAAAGTGGGTGAAGGGCCTCGGGGGAAGCCAGTCAGTCATTGTCAGAGATAGCCAGGTCCACAGCCTCAACAATGCACCTTGCTTCCCCTAATGTTCTCCCTCTGGCTTTACAGATGAGTGGTTAGCTAGACAGCTACTCCTCCCCACTAGTGTACTGATTAAAACCTAGATTTGCCCAAACACTTAAATAGTTATATATTTTTTAAGGAATGTACAAATCCAAAAGTATTTAAACAGTGACAGATGTTTTGTTTATTTGGCTCTATATTCCAGCACTTTGGATTTGAAATGACACAATGACTACGGGAATAAATTACACACTGTCAGCTTTCATTTCATGGTATTTATAATTTAGTATGTTCAGTATTTGGACCACTGGCTTCACAGCTGTTTCTCATTAGGCAGGTCTATTCATTTGCATGGCTTCAAAATGACCTAAAAGAGCATACATAGTTCTGGAAACGGTTATCGTGGAAAGATGAGATGAAGATTAATATATGAAAGTGCTGGCAAGAGGAAAGTGTGAAGACACTTAACTGGCCATGTTGATCGTCCATTGAGCATGACGTTCACATGCTTATTACAATAGTAAAGGTAAAAGGGCCCTAAAACAAGTACAGTAGGAACTGAAGGTGGCTCCACAACAGCTGGGGCAGAGCATTGCCAGGGAAGATACCCAATGTCTTCAGGTAATTAGTATATTATTATTTACAGGTGCATCTCAAAAAATTAGAATGTTGTGGAAAAGTTCATTTTTTTCTGTAATTGAATAGATTCATTACACAAAGTAAAACATTTCAAGCCTTTTTTGTTTCAATGTTGATGATTACGGCTTACAGTTCATGGATAACAAAAATCCAGTATCTCAAAATATTAGAATAAAAAATGTATAATACAGAAATGTCGACCTGAGAAGAGCTCTAATCAGCTAATTAACTCAAAACACCTGCAAAGGATTCCTAACTATGTTAATTTATGCACGCAATACTTTGTCGGGGCTCCTTTTGCACAAATTACTGCATTAATGCGGCGTGGCATGGAGGCAATCAGCCTGTGGCACAGCTGAGGTGTTATGGAAGCCCAAGTTGCTTTGATAGTGGCCTTCAGCTCATCTGTGTTAGCCATAATCCTCAAGATTGAAACAAAAAAGGCTTGACATATTTCACTTTGTGTAATGAATCTAGAATAAATGATGGTGTCACTTTTTGATTTGAACTACGGGAAAAAATGAACTTTTCCATGATATTCAAATTTTTTTTTTAGATGTACCTGTATTATTGTATGTCATTTTCATCAGTCCAAATCATTTTTGTACCCCTTATTGGGGGGGGACTATGTACAAAACCTGCTGTAGTTTCTAAATGCTTCATCCGGTATGGATGAAGATAACATTAAATTAAACAGACAGTCTTTATCCTCAGTATAATTTCAAATACAAATAGCTAGAAGAACCCCAAAAACGTATTTGCCAATTTCCAAATACTTCTGGAGCATATTTATTCTATTATTTTTGTTTATACTGTTAAAAATAAACAATACAATAAAAAATCCAGCCAGCACACAGAGCTTAGGAAAGTAATGTAGCTTGTATTGCTTTACAAACTCAACACATCTCTGGTTCTCCAATTACCCATGGTGCAGTGCCTGTATAAGCCATGATAAGTCAGGTATGACAATGAACGCAAATACTCAAAATACAGTATATTTAAAAAATCTGATTAGGCTACGGAAAAAATTAAGAGACCACTCCACCTTTTTCTTTCCTTTCCAAAAAAGTCGAAAAGGAAGGTTTTGAGTGAGGAACAGAAGGGTTAAAATTAAGAGACCACTACAAATTGAACACTTCTGTTCCTCACTCAAAACTTTCCTTTTCAACTTTTTTGGAAAGGAAAGAAAAAGGTGCTGTGGTCTCTTAATTTTTTCCGGAGCTGTAAGATAATGTAATCATCATCATCCTCAATAAACTGCATTACAGCTAGAAACGACTGACTACTACAACTGATTTCTGTTATAGAGCTATGCTAGGAGCTTATACGAATGGGTCGTAGTATTTAGCACGCTTCAAAAAATATACACTGGTCAGGCTACACTGTAGATATATGTACAGTATACCCAAAAAGAAGCCATGATCTTAAATGTATCCCAACAACAATATAGCGACAAATAGGCCCAAAATCATGGGAAAATCACTTTCAGAATATGTGCAGACATTTATTGAAATTGCCAATGGTTTGTTGTTTCCCACAGCATGCTTATGGGGGATTAGCTTTGTAGTAATAATGTTGAGTCCACTGTGGTAAATGTGGTTATCAAAAATCTAATTATTCTTATGAAAACATTTCACAACTAGGGCAAATGACTTCCTTTTGTTGTTGTTGTGTGGTCAGGGTGAATTTTGTATGATTAGTTTCATACGACTTGCAATATCTCCCTCACAATCCGCGGTTGCAAAGGCCACACTCATATTATCCATCAACATTAACCGATATGACAAGGGAATTCCACCATCTTCAAAATGTGAATAGAACAAATTATTATAATACAAGCACTGAATACAAATCTATTGTATATAAAGTCCTAGTCTCAGAGATGTGGCTTTTGCATTACAGTGGTCATTTTACATGCCAGTGTTGAAAATGGAGATGTGTTCCATTTTTAGTGCTGGCTAGGAAAGGACATTGATTACTGCTTTGGCAGACACTTCTGTGCTCATTATGTATTGCCTCCTGTCTGTCCACAAAAGATGTATGCTCCTCATTAGACACAGTCTCTCCTGGACTGATCAATTGATCAGAATGAAATTAGGGCTTTTTGCAACGGCTTGTTGATTTTGAAGCTGCACTGCTTACTGATTTTGATAAATACCAATTAGTGCACTGTATTTGTCAGCATTTTTAAGATCCCTATATCTTAATGGATTTTTGGCGAAGATTGTTTCAAGATAGTTTTGTTTTTAAGCAGGGTGATCCTCAAATATGTATTTGTAGCATCTTATAAGTTCATTATTTTGTAATGAACAATACATCCAATGGATGAGTGGCTTTCTGTGCTCTTGAAAGGGACAATCAGGAGTTGAAACAGTTAGAAAGACACCATCTTGTATCTGTTTCTGTAACCTGTCCCCAGGCTATTCCACACGGTGCAAATATACTACAGTGGTGGTATTTAAATCTAGAACTCGAAGCCAGTTCCACCATTTTTTTTTTCCTTTCAACTCCTTATTCTGGGACTAATGTAGAACTGAAACATCAGGTGGGTGCACTTAATGATGAAACATTCCTGGGAGTGTGTAATCACCTTTGCACTATTGTATGTTCTGTGTAGGTATGAACTTGAAAATGTATAATGTGTCCAAAGTGTCCAATTTGGCACAAAGTGGCCAATCTGTAAAGGACACTGGCCTTGCTTTACAAATGAGTAAGTAGATCACTAAATTTTATATCAAATGGCCTGAAACTTTACCCAGACCCTGCTGACATCTAGTGGATCAAGTGGAAGTGTCACCAGCTTCCTACTCCATGTTTGGCCTTCCCCACTGCAATTCAAACATGATGAGGATTTTTTTTTTTTACAAAAAAACGCATGTTTTTGGTTTGTTTTATCTTCTGCCAAATCTATTGTATTATTTTCCTGCATTAATTTATAATTCCTACAAACTACAGAGTCTCCTTTCAAATGGAACCAAACATATGTTTCAACTATATTCAGATCATGAGCTACAAGCATTTGGGTACATCATTTTAAGCGGAAATTGACTTTTTTTGCCCCTAAAACATGTTGCAGTCTTTTTTGTCCTATCATCTTTGTCAAAATATGGACCAAGTAGTATTATAATATCATTAACCTTGTAGTAGTTGTGTGCATAAATGTGCAAAACCCCACCCCTGCACGTTTATTGGTCAATAGCGGCCATGTTTTTTAACCTATCGGCCTGGCTTATACAGCGTTTGACAGCCTTTGTCCATAGATGCCAAATATAAATTTACATGAAGATCAGTCATTTGGTGCCATAGGAGTAGTGTTTTAAGTCTTTTTCACAAAATCAAAATGGCTGAAAAAACATAACAGAAAAGTTAATGGGTCCCAATAGCAAATATGTTCCATGAGAGGAGATGTAGTTATCTATGTCTTTTCAAGGCACTAACTGGAAAGAGGTGAGCGAGGTGAACTAGCATATGTGGAAAACCTCAATCGCGCCACCGTGTGGTTGATTAAAAAATTTTGCAGTCATTTTTGTTCTATCAACTATGTCAACATACTGGCAAAGTAGAATTATAATATCATTATCCTTGTAGTAGTTACTTGTTGTAGCACACTACAAGTAGTCCTTGTAGTGTGCATAAATGTGCAAAACCACGCCCCTGCACATGCTCATTGGTCAATAGTGGCCATATTTTTTAACCTACTGGCCTGGCTTATATAGCGCTTGACGGCCTTTGTCCATAGATGCCAAATATAAATTTACGTGAAGATCGGTCATTTGGTGCCATAGGAGTAGCGTTTTAAGTGTTTTTCACAAAATCCAAAATGGCGGAAAATCCATCATGGCGGACTTTATGGGTCCCAATGGCAAAAATGTTAATCATGAGGAGATACACCTATGTACCAATTTTCAAGACTAGCTCACATGGGGTGGGCATGGTGAGCTTGCAAAAAGTGCGACTTTGGAGGCTTGTGACAGCGCCACCATGAGGCCGACATGCATGCTACCGCACCAGAAGTTGTGGCCCTTGGCCCTTTACTACCATAAAAATGTGGGCACCTTTAAGCCATTTTGTCTCACAGGAAGTTGCAAAAAACACCCTTTTTTGCCAGAATAACAATAATAATAATTAAAGCTGCAAGCAGCATTTAGCAGGTTTCAGCATTGAAGCTACTACTAGCCAGAATGCACATTTTTTAACTTATATTCATTGTTGCAAGAAATATGACATCTATGTTTTTCCCTTTCCAATCATGACCCCATGTGGCCAACTTGAAACATCATTCACACAAAGTAAAATCACAACCCAGATCATGTGTACCAAATGTAATCTCACTGAGTGAAAAAGAACAACAGATATTGTGTTAAGGTTATTATGCTGCCACTGTTTGGCCAAACTGAATGTACTTGCATGTTACATTGCAATAGTTTTCAGGACATTTACCTCAGTTGGTAATTATAATACAATTTTCTGCATCAGATAAATATTTCAAATGTCTGACAATATCAGAGCAGTACAACACCTTAAGCACCAAACAATGTAACAATGTACAATGAATTTTTCAGATTGTAATAAATGTACCCTAATTGCATGGTAAATATAACTGAATGGAAGTTTGTCAGTCTTCCCCAGCGCAGAGCATGTTAATGATTTCAACTTTTGCTTGTAACTTTCCATATTTTAATTTATTTGGCAAATACCCTCCTTATTCTTATTATTAAAATATGTTGACTTTGGTAGGGCATGGGCATAAAGCCTATGTGCCCATGTGTTGTTGTTAAATTACAACTCAGATTTAAATTTAACTGCCATATCTACAATTAAAAAGGTGCAATTGATAAGAAGTTGAATTGTAGAAACAAATGAAAACAGCAATTACTTAACTACTGAGAATGGATTACCTATTGAGGCTTGAACACATAACACCCTCTCTACCAAAAGAACATTTTTAATAGCTGAAGCATTGGTTATAATTTTCATGTCACCAGAATGATTTAAAGTGAACTAACGCTAGCTTAGACTGAGGCTCTTCTAGCAATTATTTTTGACGGAATAATCATGGCAACTTTGCATTCCACTAAACATTTGCTTACATTAGCAAGTCATTGTACAACTTGAAAACAGAGAATTAACTATATGAGCATAGATTAGATACCGAGACCTGAAAGCATGACACCATCTCAAAATGGTCAAATTATTATAAGCTAAACCGTATGTTATAATGTTCATGTCACCAAAATTAATTTAGATGGACTAACGTTAGCTTAAACTGAGGTTAGATAAATATATTTCCGTTAGCTAACCTTACTAGCTAGCTAACGTCAATAGCATTTATCGCTAATGTTAGCTATTTTTTTGACTCTGTTAGGTAGTTTATTTTAAATGAAATAATCATGGCAATGTTGCATTCCACTAAATATTTGTCTATAGTAGCAAGTCATTGTACAAATGAAAACAGAGGATTAATTAGCTACTGACCATAGATTAGTTACTGAGGCTGGAAAACATAACACCATATCTAAAAGGCAAATTATTAATAGCTAAACTGTCTGTTATAATGTTCATGTCATCAGAATAATTTTAGATGGAGTAACTAGCCAGAATCCTAATAAAAGCCACTAGCTGCTAACTAATGAGGCAACATGTACAGTATAGTGTTTTGCATTTGGAGTTAAAGAGGGACAACAATATATAGTTTTGCTGGATGTAGCAAAGTGCCCCATGATTTCACATTATAATTGTAATTTTACAAACTTTCCTGAGTATTTCGTACAATACAGTAACTGCGGTACTGAAGATTTTTTCCGCAAAAAGTATCCCTTGTACATTACAGTGGGGGGATGGAAAATATAAGGCCTTTACACACTGCATTGTCCCAGGCTAAGACTAGCCCCGGGTTAGCTTAGTCTGCATTGACACAAGAGTTTGTTAACCCTGGGCTAAGGCTTAAATCTAGGCTAAGGATTCACTTCTGTTCCTAAGCCTTGGGCTAACGGACAAATATTTATATTTATCACGACTTTGCTCACGAACAAACTGCTGAAATGTAACAATTTGCATATTTATCACGACTTTGCTTACGAACAGACTGCTGAAATGTAACATCATTTGCATACTTATCACGACTTTGCTTACAAACAGACTGCTGAAATGTAATTTAACAATAACACAATAACAAGCTTAAACACACAACACACTCTCTACC
>JACXGI010010914.1:0-26342 GCA_016801175.1 Esox masquinongy | reverse complement strand
CAGATTACACTAATACCCCCAGATCCACTAGATACCCCCAGATTACACTAATACCCCCACATCCACTAGATACTCCCAGATTACACAAAATACCCCCAGATCCACTAGACATCCCCAGATTACACCAATATATCCACTACATATCCCAAGATACACAGGCCCAGAACCACTAGATACCCCCAGATTACACTAATACCCCAAGATCCACAACTACCCCCAGATCCACTAACACACCCGATCCAGACAACCACAGTATGAAGAGGATCTGTTCACTGGGGCCCAGGGGCTGGGGAACTTTGATTGGGGTCACAAAATAATTCCAACGCCTCATGAGATGCTGCAGCAAGCTGACTGAGATCTAAAAAAAAAAAAGCAAAATACTTTTTAGGAACATAAAATCTACTACTCCCAAACCTCTATATACTCAGACTTAAAATCCTTTAAACTGCTCAGGGTTCACTGCATAGGCTATTAGGTAAAGGACAGGCAGGTTTTAATAAATACATTTTCAGAAAAATAGAGTACTAAAGGACTGCTGGGATTGGTTTTAACCCACGCTGCAGCCCTACACATACACCAGGAGAGCAGCTTAACCCGCTGGATCACACCAGGCCACAGAAAGATCTGTTTCAATGACATTAGATTATCCTGATGACAAAGCAATAGCAGGCTTCCTGACTGACCTTCAGTGTCCCCTCAGTAAAGTGAATAACAGGCCTGAAGCAATGCTGTGGGAGTTGAAACTGTCCGGATTGTCTATTCAAAGCCTGTGACGCTGTCCATGGTTCTGTAACAATGCTAAAACACGCCTCCTTGATTTGCAAACAAGTCCATATAACAAGCTCCACTTCCCTTATTTACATAAAACATGCATGTTCTTGTAAACTGATCTCCATGCAGTTACAAAGTTAGTGTATATTTGGACTGCAAAGGCAGTCTTACTTAGAAAATCATAAATCATACTACAAAAAACCAACAGCTTCACCCTGCTATTGATAGAATCCCCCCTTCGTATTACCTTACTTCCTGTAAGGCTCTAAATGAGCTGCTGCTCTGTGATTTGTTCCTCTCAGCGTAGCCTAGATACAGTGATTGAAACCCTTGACGGAGGCCAAAAGCCAGCGACCCAGATGCAGCAGACTGATTAAACAAGGTCAAATATGGGGTGCTTAAATTCCTGCTGTTCCACGTGTTATGCAAGTGTGTAGGTGTGAAATTAACATTCTCTGTTTTATTGAACCCAACTCCATCCTGAGACATGAACTTTTCGGAGGCAAGCCGGCATGGGAGCCAGTTAAGGAAAAGCACATTGCTCAAAGGCATGTCGACAGATATATTTTCCCCACCTAGTCGGCTGGGGGATTCGAACTGGCAACCTTGCGGCAACTGTCCCAACTTTCACTAGGCTACCCGCTGCCATAGTTACCAACTGTACACAGTCACACAAAGCTATCGTGTGTAGAAATACACACGGTGAAATCATCCAGCATGGGAAAATATAACATAATTAAAGAAATGAAAAATGTGGACAGAAACATAGTAAGAGATGAACACAGTGGCCCACAGACTGAGAAGTCCATTCCAGTCAAACAGGTCCACTGTTCCTCCATAGTAATACCCTCCATAGAATACAGAACACCTTAGATACCTTTGACTCTTGGTTATGGTAGGAGCTGTTGTATTTTTTACACTCTCCCTCTGCACAGTTGCAGTATGGGTGTGATATGCTGTGGTGAGCATGAAAGCACCTTGAGCCATACGTCAGACATGAGGATGTGACAAGTCAATGAGAAACATTGAACTGATGCACAGATTGACTGAAGAGCGTTATACCCCATCATGAAATTGAACTGATACACTGATGGACTGAAGAGCTCTATACAGGGATTAAACACCATTATAAAATGGAAGCGATCCACTGATTGATTGAAGAGTTCTGAACAAGGTTGAAACACCATAATGAAATGGAGGCGATCCACTGATTAACTGAAGAGCTCTATACAGGGATTAAACACCATTATAAAATGGAAGCGATCCACTGATTGATTGAAGAGTTCTGAACAAGGTTGAAACACCATAATGAAATCGATCCACTGATTGACTGAAGAGCTCTAGGCTACACAAGGTTGAAACACCATTACGAAACGGAGGCGATCCACTGACTGATTGAAAAGCTCTACACAAGGTTAAAACACCATTATGATTGAAGATCTCTATACTATAAGGCTTAAATCCCATCATGACATCGGCAGCTGCAAAACACAGTTATGCTACGTCTTACCACTCAAAGCTTTAATAAACAGCTGAAAAGTATCTAACCTTAAACTGAAAGCTGTTCCGCTAACATTGAGGAATGGGGTGCTTGACTGCTGAGCTCGAGCCAAGATAAGGTAAACTATGCACCTTTTAGTTAAAAAATCTGAATCTAAATTTGAGAGAATAGAAACAAGCATTCCATGTTAAGCATCAACAGGCTGATTGACCAGCCTTCTGAGGCGTGGTCAAAAACACAACACTCCTATGCTGCACTCATAAAAGAAGCCATGATAGTCACTGTGCTAGGGCTATTTTTTAAAGAGAACATATTTGTATGGACACAAGAATGGCAAAACAAAATTCAAGGTAGGCTTATCACTATATTAAAAGAGAAGGGTGCAGACATTGTTACAACATCCTGCTAATTTTAAATCAATAATGGTATTTCATTATGCAGCAGCCTGCCTTTAGGTTACCTGAATAGGCTTAATTTTCAAAAAATGTATAACGCTTTTCCGGTGTCCAGTAATAACAGATTAGGCCAAAACACTATCAAAAACACAGTTAACCATGGACCAGTACTGCTACATTTTCGGACCCATCTTACAAAATGCATCACAACCTGTGTCTGTGGCATGTGCTCTCACTTTCTAACCATGACGTTGCCGGAAAAACGCCCCATCAGACGTGCAAACCCGGGCAAAGCGTCCGGAGAGACGCTCTCTGCTCTCTACATCTACGAACAGCCAAGCCACACCCACCGCATTGCAGAAGCACATCCCGAAAACCGAGACAGTAACTTCGGGATTGCAAGTCATAATTGTCATGCAGGACATACAAGTCTACAAATTCAAAACCGATAAACTTAAACGCAAACCGCAACTGTGAAGTGCAGCCTAAAGCGCACAGCTCCCTCAAAAGAATATAACGGCAAACTTTTCCTTAGATCAGCAATAATCCGGGCGTAATGCAATGATTACACACCAGAATGTATCTTCGATAAAACACAATGCCCTTTTCCTCAACAGAATATGAGCATGATTCAGCATGCAGTGGAAACTCATATATATTATAGGCTGCAGTAGCCAACGCAGAAAAAACACTTCTTAAATAAGTGTGGGATACTGTATACAAATATTAGAGTCCATAGCTCTATTTGTCTTGAAGCTAACTGTAACCCTACACCTCAGCAATATTTTTTTGCAAGGGATTCGCCTCGTCATCTACTGTAATTGATGCACCGCCGCACGTCACATTTTCAGATGAAAACATCGATAATGAAACTACTTTTCCTCTTTTCACAATGAACGTGCAGCTACTGAATTAAACATATAACACACCTTTCTGAAATCAGCAGTTAGTATCGTTTTACCGGGTATCCCGTGTCCTCCAAAATCCGTGGTCTAAGGTGCAGTTTCTCCTGGCTTTGACTGGTTACACCGGTAAAGTATCCCTATGTCATCCTTCCACTGCCTGCAGTAGCCAAACTAGCTTGCTAGTGCTACACTGAACACCAGGCAGCACGGAATTCTGGGATTGCCAAGGATGCCCACCTTATGACAGACAAAACACGACCCTGAGATTGATGATAGTGGTGTAGAATTATACAGTGTGTGCAAAATGCCCCTCTCCTGCAATGGAAAGGTTCAAATCAAAACGGGCGCTATCACACACTAGAAACTGACCTTGAGGAATACACACTGTATATATTCGGACATCTCCAGTACATTTTACTTCTGAACTGCGTACATGGTGTGGGCCTACATCTACATTTCTTTTCAAATAAATACATAACCTTCCACTATGGCAGTGTGTATGATCATAACACGCCAATTTGATGGTACTATACATGGGCTTTTCCCACCCACCCCTGAAATTGGGGCTGGGCATTGGACTCTCATATCACAGCAGCAGTTAAAGTTTGTGCTTTTATTTGAGCTACATATACAGTCTCGTAAACAGATTGCAATAGCTGTAAAGCTTTCATATACAGCTCCCAGTAAGCACTTTATACATAGGCAGCTGCTGACACTTAACAAGGTTGTATTACAATTATGTACAAAAGCAAAGCTAATGGCACTTCCAGGTCAGTGTTTAATGTGCATATAACGAAGACACTCTTCTACATGGCCTATGACAACACATCTACTACCTAAAACCAGTGTCAACAAGGCAAAAAGGAAACGGTCCCCGTGAAAAGATTCACACATCTAATTGGCAAAACACGGTGAATTAGTAAGTCCAGGGTCTCTATGACAAGACAAAAACTTTACCTAAGTCAAAATCATCCCAGTGGTGTCTGAGAATGTGGATTTAGGTTATCATCTGACAAATATTGCATGAACAGATCCGTGCAGATTGGTAATTCGGTACCTGTTTTTTCTTACATTTTAAAGGGCATCCCTGAGAAGTAATTTTTTAATTGACTTTAGGTTAAACAGGGTGTGGGGCGTGACATTCCAAAATTTGCATTATCAATAACTTCATATTGCGCTACCTTCTGGCCAATCAGTGTAAATGCTGTATTTCCATAGCAAGACGCCAGTGGTATCTTAGATACCACACACGTGACGCATGTACGCATGTCCACATCGAGACCAATCCATTGTCCCCTCTCTCTGTCACCGTGGCGGACAACAACACACAAAACCAATAATGTCTGTCTATTGTCATTATGACTTTGAGAACCTGAATCCTGACCTTCAGTCTGTTATGGATGCTGTAGGGGCCATCTGGGGCCACTCCCATTCATTCAGATTGGCATATTTCGATTTGCCATATCCATTATTTAAACAATGTTCACAAAAATGCAATTATGATCGGTGTTGAAGTGGTCAAAATAATTGGTGGTTGGACTCGTGGTCCAGCAGTCTAGTCCGAGGGCTCCAGAAAAGAGGGTTCACGTCTGTCTGGCAAAAAACTCTCCTCTATCTTTACCCACTATATCTGCCAAA
This sequence comes from Esox masquinongy, assembly GCA_016801175.1. Classification (NCBI taxonomy): domain Eukaryota; kingdom Metazoa; phylum Chordata; class Actinopteri; order Esociformes; family Esocidae; genus Esox; species Esox masquinongy. Next base: position 21,132 of record JACXGI010010914.1, on the reverse strand, counting down.
TCAAACCTAAAAACACCCCCAAAATAAAACCAGGTAAAACAGTGTTGAGCTCATTGTAGTTTCAATGCATTTTTCCACCAACAGCAATAAGTGCATTGATTTTTTCACTAGCCTTGGTGAAAAAATCCACAACCCTGGCATTACAAGCACCATGCTCAAACCAACTGAGCTACATGGTATCCTTTCCTTTGATGTGGTGATTTGACTTGTCAAAGTGAAGACGTTATATCACTGACCACCCGGGACACTGTCCCAGAAGCCCACAGCACGCATTGGCAAACTAGACTATATTAACGGCCTGCTGATGGAGTCTGATAGATCTGGGTTTGAATTATTTGTTTTGCCAGGGTCTGCCTTCTGACTGTCGTCTCATCATCACGCTCAAAGAGGACAGTGGGTAGAGGGTTGGCTATTTCCTCATAGCCCCCCTGCTAACCCCTCTGGGGGGACCTCAGAAGACATATTACAGGCCAGTTTTGAGATGAAACGTAATGGGGGGTGGAAGGTTGCAGACGACAGCACTCTGATGGAACCACACAATTGAATATGGTGGCTGAGTGGCACAGACTCCAAAAGTCGGTTTAGTTTTTGATGCATTTCCCAAGAAAGCCAACATTACTCCAACTGACACTGCAGTTCTTCACGGTGAGCCAGCATCTCACAAGTCAGACTAATGACCGTAAGTACTCTCAAAATAACTGTATCTCTTTAAGGTTCATGTCTTTTAATCTGTAATGATACACATACATTCTACAGGGTGTGTTGTGCCTTGTGGAAATGTACAACTTTTGTATTGGATCATCAAATGCGGGGGTGCATGTAATTTTCCCAGTTCCAAGCACAGGTGTACAAGTGTTTCACAAGTGTGTTTTTGTGAAAAGGATATTTGGGTTGTTTTACATATCCCACCCTCATTGAGACACTCTCCTGTCAACATGGAAGAATGAAACACTTAAATCACCGCTGATTTTGATGAAACATATAAAAATGTATGAATTAAAAATTAATGCACATAGTATATTCTTATGAATATAACTGTTTTAGCCATATCAGTAATGTTTGTTTAACTCTAGGACAACATACACTTACAAACTAGGTCCTTAAAAGCAAATCTTAAGTGAATAAATATCAGCCTTAGGAATTAGGGTAATATTAAACACAAACATTCCAAGACAATTTTAACACATACAAAGAACAGACTTTAAAAGGATAATTCAATGATAATTGCAATTTATCTATTCTACTGAGACAAATGTTTTGTTTGAGCTGGCCTTGACCAAACTAACAAGGATGGGGCATTTAATATGCTATTCCCTATACAATCTATTCAGTACAGCGTATCCATTACAATCTATTCAGCACAGCATATACACTACAATATATACACTATAGTGTATTCACTACAATATATACACTAAAGTGTATTCACTACAATATATACACTAAAGTGTATTCACTACAATATATACTCTACAGTGTATTCATTACACTATATTCACTACAGTGTATTCATTACAACCTATTCAATACAGTGTATTTATTAATTACCATATATTGACTTCAGTGTATTCATTACAACCTATTCAATACAATGTATTAATTACCATATATTGACTTCAGTGTATTAAATACATTATATTCACTAAATTATATTCACTACAATCTATTCACTACATTATTATTTATAGTGTACCTACTACAGTGTATTTATACAATACATTATTTTCATTAGTCTATTAACCACAGTTTATTCATTATAGAGTACAGTCTATTTATCACAGTTTATTCACTACAGTCTATTCACTACAGTTACAACATTTTAAGTTACAACATTTTAAGTCTTTTCACTATAGTCTATTTAAAAGTGTATTCACTCTATTCACTAAAGTCTGTTTCTACTCACAACAGTCCATTCACCACAGTCTATTCACTACAGTGTATTTCAATAAGGTCTATTCACTAAAGTCGATCTGCCATAGTCTAATTCTTATCTCTTGACTTTATGATGTAAGATCAGTGACAAGATAAAAAATAAAAAGTCATGTTAGGGTTCCTGTTTGAACCTTTGAATTCCAACATACAGAGTTTATGAATTTATGTGGCCTAGGATGGTCCAGTGTTCCAACCAGCTACTTCAGTGCACATTAGAACTCCATCTTTCACCACTGTCTATCAAATGAAGCATAAAATGCCCAAATACATACATATAAAGTTGACATGTTTAAGAAATTGCAAACCGTGATCCATCAACTAATGGAGGAGTTTCGTTTAGTGTCCTACACTCCCAAACGAACAGAGCTCATGTAAAGGAGCCAAACCTTTAACTAATATTGTGTAAACATCATAGACATTCCTGTAACAACTTTGCCTCAAGCGCAATGCTCTGTTATTGCACCATTATACCTCAGCGTTCCATCTGGCCCCTTCATACCAACGCAGTAATGCTCTCTGCATGCTGATGGAGGAACTCAGTCCCAGAGGCCTTGACTTCATGTCTGCAGGCTCTCAAGGATTTTGTTGTTTGTTACGTATCATCCCTTCGAGACAGTCTAGGCAAGGACACTGAGGTGCTGGGGCATCGCGTTCGTTTGAGCGCACAACAGAAAACGTTTTAAATGTTTTTGCTTTGGAAAACAAAGATAAGAGTTTCTTATTAGCCCCAGTAGCCCCTCCTCTGTTTCAATGCATTTTCTTTAGTTTGGTCCCTATTGAACAACCCAGGCCACCAAGGAGGTGCCAGTCAATCGGATGTTTCAGGTGTCATTTTGATTGGCTCCCGTCGCTTTTTGTCACCAAGGTACCATTCATTACCATATACCTAATTATCGGGTGAAAAACAGGCAAGACAAGGGAGAGTCATTAAACACTCGACTGCTTCTGACGTGCCGAGCAAGTCAATCACAGTTTAATCAGGAACTTAATGACTATTCAAGAAAAAACTGTCAAAACAAATGTGGTGAAGGTAAAATTGAGAAGGGACAGAGGAGAAGCCATGAATAAGATAAGAACAATTGAGTTACCTTTTTTTAATCATTTTCAAAGCCAGACAACCACCTGTCTTCCAAAAAGTGTTTAGTCTGAGCTGTGAATGACCATGCACAACCCTAGTTTTGTTCTGTGTTCAAGTGGATAAGCCTAAAAGTTGTCTGCCTAATTCATGGAAATTTGGTGCAGGGTTGTTTTCTAGACAAAACTAGCACCCTCTCCGCCTGGTCGGGGTCGGTGGAGAGGGTGGATGGAGGACAGAGGCAAGATGTGGTTGATGACTGGTTGGTAGATTAAGCTGATTAAGCTAATGCAGCAGAATGGTCTGTCAGTCATTCTGCATTCGTTAACGAAGGTGATGTTTGACACATTTATCCAACATGCATTTTGTATGTGGAAGTGTCTGGAAACAAGATTAGGTACTCTAGGCCTACATCCAGCAATAACCCAGTAAAAACAAAGACATGAATGACCGGATGGATCTCTATGTATTCCTGAAGGTTGTTCTCTATATCAGGTATTGCCTAGATGGCTCCAAAGAGCAAGCAATATGGTCACTCAATCACTGACATGCAGACAATACCAGTGATAGGAAAGGAGAAATTGGGCAAGATGTTCATAACCTGGAAAAATATATGTGTTACTGTAATGAAAGAAAGCATGGCTGTGTGGCCATACTTTGGGAATATTTTGCAATGCTGCTAGCCAAAGCTAACATAGCATACAGCTAAACTGGGCAGAAAAATTGTTGAAACAATTTAAACTGGGACAAGAAACCAAAGAATTTAAGAACTAAAACTGTTTTGGGAATTTTGACTTTGGACAGTACAATTAATGAAAGACCACTTGAAATGCATCTCGCCATAATGCAAGGAAACAGCTAACTCACTTGACTTTTCTTGCTTTGAGAAATGTACGGTGACATGGGCAAAACGCCCCCTAGGGTAAGACACCCCCCCCATGTAACTCTCACAAAAACACAAAATTATTTTTTTCAACACCTCTGGCTGCCACTAGTCTTAATCAACTAAAAATGTCCTCTGTATCATCACATTTGCTCAGCCAACTGTTAAAAACGTTTTCTTCTGAATCTCATTTTAAAGACTGCTGGGATTTAAAATACTGCCTTATTTAAACAATAATAAGTTTAGTTTAAAGAAGGGCAATTCTTTAAAAACCTAAGGCATTATCTTCTATTGGGATAAGATTCCCAGTAACTGGAAAAAAATGCCCCTTTCCTAAAAAATAAAATATGTTACCCTGAGCATTGCCATATTCTTACATACAAAAAAAATCACTAAACTTTTATTTATTGTGTCAGTAAATAGACATTGATCTTAGGGGGAGCATTTTACCCCAAACGACCCTACGGTATTTTTCAGCACATTCTGATGACTTATGCAAGTTTTCTGTACTGCATCCATAATGCAGGAACTGTGCCCCCGTTACCTGTTTGACCACATGTTTCAGCATGTTTCAGCTAGCTACTTCAGTGAATTAGTTTAGCTATAGCCATCGCAACTAGCAATAATCTACCGGTTAGTGGGTGGCGCGGTGTCAGCAGCCTGCCGTGGTTGGACCGCCATCAACCCACCAACTGCAAGCTGATATTCTGCAAATAATCATCGGCCAGCACGCTGTTGGGCGGCACACTGTCAGCGGCCAGGGGGTCGGGTCTTCGTTGGCAGATCATCTGTAAACCGGACCATATTTCCTATATGGGTTGTTCTCGAATGTGTAGTGATAGATAGCTGGGCTAACCAGCTGGCTCATGTTCAGATTTGACTATCGACTTGAAACTATTATTAGAAATTCGTAGGCTTATCACTTTTTTCTTGTTGCCACTGCTGGAATGACATCCTGGCTGTAGCTAACTAGCAAGGCAACATTGGGGTTGTTAGATTTTTTTTAAATATAAATATAATAACATATGGTCTGGTGAGACCTCGCTCTTATTTCCCCAAAACAAGTTTTGTGAATCAGAATCCCTAGTTGGCTAGTTATTGTTCCAACTATTGATCTAGTAATATTTTCTGTCAACCTGCCATATCATAGATTTTTCTTTACAGTAGGCTTATAATTTAGTATGCAGCTTTAATTGCGATAAGCAATTGTTTACGTCTAAGTCATTAGGTTGTCCACAAAACCCACACTTGCAATTGTCAATATTATTTATTCCTGCCCGGCATGTTAACTGAACAAAATACTACTAGCTATACTGCACGCGGAGCTTGGAGAAGAATTAAGGTTAACTGACTTGCTGAAGTACAGAGCAACAACTCATCTTACCAAGTCTGGGATTCGATTTCACAAACCATAGGTTACTGGTCGGACGCTCTAACCACTATCGCTGAAATAACTCTTGATTTGGGAATATTATATATGCAGGGCAGCTGCCCTAAGAAGGCCAATGAGTCTGTCATCCTACAGTTCATTCTGCTAACTGAGATAAGCATGAGACAAACAGTAAATTTCAAATCAGCATGGAAGGCGTTCTACGGTCAAATATCGCTGATGAAATTCTTGAGGGTGACTTCCTGAAAACATAAACCAAAACATTACTGAAATTCATGCTCCACTTAATCTACTTATAATTAACACATTCCTGTTGTCGTTTTACCAGATATAAACTTCACTAATATTTAAACAATACATTTTTAACATATTTAATCTTTGGATGTGTACTTTTGAAATCAGATATAAATTATTGTTTCATATAATTACACACCTTAATTACACACTATATAATTACACACGGTCAGGGGCCCTAAGTTATTGCTTAGGGCCCCTGACCGCTAGGGAGCTCCTGACCGCTTGGGGGGAGAGGGCCCAAATCAAATTTTGCTTAGGGCCCCCAAAAGGCTAGAACTGGCCCTGCTCGCAGGCACTGTCTTTATTCCTAAGTTAAATATTTGCTCTCCACGAGATTAAATTGCTCCACTGAATATCACAATCATTTTCGCTTGACAGTATCCCACTGGTCAGATGTTTAGAAACTGATCACATCTTCAATCATACTTCCAAAACATTGAAAAGAAGATGAAGGGCACTCTGAATTACGTTATCACTAGCTGTTCTGACAGGCAATTACACCAGCACGCCAGAAGAAATGGGACAATTGCTGTGCGGACAAATGAAGGGACTGTTCCCTTAGAATATGTCAACATGACATTGTTTCATTTACAAAACGTTTGATGCGTTCCATATCGTAAGCATGCCACGCCACCCTATTGATGTGCTGCTGATTGTGCCTGTAAATCCATCTGATTCCAGCAGGTTTTTGGCATAGCCATGTGTTACAGTTAAGAGACGGGGACAGAGACAGGGAGGCTGGTAACTGTCATGAGGCTGTCCAGACTCTCCCAGGTCAACATTCTTATGCCACTTTCTCCACCGAGAGTATAAGGCCAAGTAATCGTCACTTACAGGTTTTATTGCCAAAAACCTGTACACAAGTCATTTATCACCAAAACACATCAATTACGGCTAAAATTCCATGGCTTGTTGGTGTGGTCCAGACACACAGATACCCTCTCCAGTTCTCAGCCATGTTAAACAAGAATGAATCCCCATCCAACAGCTTTCAGCAGCACTCAAACTGCACATTCTCAGTGGTGTCGATTCACGCCCTGCAAGATCAGTTCACCAAATGGCAAATCCAGGCAGCACACATGTTGTCCAAAACTGTGATTCAGCTACTGGATTACAGCTCACCTGGACGACTGTAGTCAGTCCCCATCTCTAATCTCTTAGTGTTCACATTCAAATTAACCCAGTGCCCTCCATGACTGTCCTCCCACAAGAGAAAAAAAGCAGCAGGCAGGTTTCCATTGACCAATGCAGGTTCATTGTTCAAAAACAATGGAGCACAAATATTTTTTGGGAAACATGTAATGCAGACAGACAATGTAGCAGGATGCATTTTCTATTGGTCAAAAACTTTAGCTTTTTTTTCAAGCGGGGCAGGTTTTTCTTTAGCTTCATTAGCGCAGCAATTACTGATTTTTCAAATAAATTATTCATTTTGGAATATAAATGTTTCACATAAAGCTCCACTCCACATCAGATAATTATTAGTTATTTTTTACATAACGTTTTTACCTCTGAAGCTAAGCAGGATGGAAGACCAGATGCTGCTGGAAGCGGTGTTGGAGGGCAAGTAAAGGGGACTCTTTCCTCTGGTCTAAATATCAAACCCCAAAGCACTAAGGTCGTGAGGTGGACGTTGTGCTGCGTAGTTTGACATCTTTCAAATGGGTTGTTAAATGGGTGTCCTGACTCTCAATCCCATGGCACTGATCGTAAAAGTCATGACAACATTTCCAATCCGGCCCTCATACCAACATAGCTGCCTCCACTGTGGCCTTGTCGATCGAAACGCACATGCCAGCTCCTGGACAGGATGGGATTAGCACAGAAAGGCAATGGGCCATTGTTCTTCACCGTACTGGTGGCGAGGGCCTGCACATATTCCAAACACTCAGAGAAGCGTACACATATGATGCAGTTATTTATGTTTCAGATGCCCATTTTCCTTCAGACGTGCTACGGACCGTAGTCAGAACATATTCTGGATGTTTATGATTGAGACCTGACGTGACAAAGCGCGTGGGTGTGACCTGTGGCCATTCTGAATGTAGATCTTATCCAACCACCAGGAAATGTAGGTGATGTGGCAAATTGTGGAGTTTGCCTCAACTGGTTTCCCCCAAGTTCAGCTCTTACATCCAAAGCAAGGGGATCCAGCCCATCTGAACGGCCTGGTAACCCCTTACTACTACCACTGGAGTCTCTCCTGCCAAGTTTAGGGCCAGTCAATGGCATCAATGCCTCCGTCATCCAGGAACTGCCTACACACTCTGGTCACATGAGGCCGGGTATTGTCCTGCACCAGGAGGAACCCAGGGCCCACTGCACCAGCGTAAGGTCTGACGATGGGTCTGAGGATTTCATCCCGGTACCTAACAGCAGTCAGGGTACCGTTGGCTAGCACGTGGAGGTTTGTGCGATCTTCCAAGGATATGCCTCCCCAGACCATCACTGACCCACCGCCAAACCGGTCATGCTGGATGATGTTGCAGCCAGCATAATGTTCACCACGACATCTCCAGACTCTTTCACGTCTATCACATGTGCTCAGTGTGAACCTCATCTGTGAAGAGAACGGGGTGCCAATGGCGGACCTGCCAATTCTGGTGTTCTCTGGCGAATGCCAATCAAGCTGCACGGTGCTGGACTGTGAGCACAGGTCCCACTAGAGGACATATGGATGTGCCATCCTGGAGAAGCTGGACAACCTGTGCAACCTGAATGGGCTGCAGGTACCACCTCATGCTACCAGTTGTAACAAGGACACTAGCAAAACGCAAAACTAGAGAAGAATCAGTCAGGAAGGATAAGGAGAGAGCAATTTTCCATGGCCACCACCTGCAAAACCATTCCCATTTTCGGGGTTGTCTTGCTTTTGCCTCTCCAGTGCACCTGCTGTCACTTTCATTTGCACCAAAACAGGTGACACTGATTCACAATCGCTTATGCTTCCTAACTGGACAGACTGATATCCCTGAAGTTTAATTGACTTGGTGATATACTGTGATGAGTATGTGTTCCCTTAATTTCTTTTCAGCAGTGTAGTTACTGGAAAACATAATGGACTAGCCTGTGGCGCCAAAAAAACTTTGAGCTGAAGTGAAATGCAAAACAGATGAACAATTGGACTGACAACATTGAGCAAAAAACAAGTGACAGAAAGTGACATATTCCCACTTTTGTAACAAAATCCAACTCATGGCCCTAGTTTAGTGAGTGCTATCCTCTAAACCACTGGACCAAATCAAATAAAAATGTTAATGAGAACAGGGGAGAACGATGGAAGAGGCTGATTTATTTACTAGATGGTGAAATGCGAAAACCACCAGGTCCATGAAACAACATGACGGACAGACAGGTGAGTTGGAGGACGGTCGCAACCATGACCCTGTTTCTACCATACATCCTCTTTACGGTCTCAGAAACTGAACCGCATTACTGAGCTCAACCGCATTACTCAGTCACATACATGTTTTGCTCTGGACTACATGGCTTAAACTATCATTAGGAATCCAAATCTCACTGTAATTTCACAGACTGTCACTGTGATGTCACAATTATGTCATTAGCCACCGTTAGGCTTATGAAGATGGCACCCTAGGTTAGATGGAGTAGTGGGTGAGGGTCTTCTTTTTCTCTCCTCACTCTAGACTGGTAAAATAGAACCTCAATTATTCAAGACCAGGGGCGAGTCCAGACACAAGCCACAAAGCAGATGACCCGACTGGCTGACAGTGATGTAATTGTAATGGGTGTATGTGTGACTGTTTATATGTGTGTGTGTATGTGTGTGCGCGTGTGCGTGTGTCTGTGTGTGTGTGTGTGCGTGTTTGTAGGGTGCACAGCTGATAATCTTCACTGTGTTTTAATGACTTATTAGATCATTTTATTTAATTCAAGAAAACATTTTCCTGATCTCCAAAAAAACATGCCGTGCTTAAAGTGGAACGCCGAAAAAGAAGAGAAATTACGCCCATATCTTTTCAGCGAAGCCCTTCCAAAATCCATCAGTGACGCGGTGACACAGGGCATTCACTCAGCAGGTGCAATGGATCACTGCAGCAGTTCTTACAATGAGCGGAAGAACTCTCCAAGGACACTCATTGCCTATATTATAGGCCTACCTCACGCACCTGTAAAAACCAGTGGCTGCTTTTCCTGTAAAGCAATAAAACGGCTTCTGTGTGCAGCCATGTGTGAAGCAGTAATATAAAACAAGCTCCTGACTGCCAAATTCTGAGATGACCTTAAATGCATCTACACTCTGCCACATTAACAGACAACTGCGCGGTACTATGGTAGTGAATAGAGAGTGATGGCTGTGAATAAGGCCTGGAACTGGGCTAAGACAACACACACACACAAACGCACGCACAAAAACAGCATGAACACACGCACGCACACAAACATGTAGAGCATTGCAGACATAATTCTTAACTTTCAAAGATACACCACACCTAATAGATTGCACTGATTGCACATTCCTCAGGAACTGATTAGGAAAAAACAGGTGAGATGAGTGGTACTTATCCACGGTAGCTTTAGCCTAAATCTTGGTTTTTCTGCATCCACAGCTCTGATGCGTTGCCAAACTCAGTGTATGTTCAGAACGGCCACATGGAGAATCCTAGGTAGACACTGTCAAGTGTAAATTCTGTTTTTTGTTTTGCTTTGCTACTTACTTTCACCTGCCGCGGGCAAGTAGTCAATTCTGACAGATCTGCTGTGGTAACCCACCCACACACACACACACACACACATGCGCACACACACACACACACATGCGCACACACACACACACACACACACTGACTGAAGTGATGGAACACTCGTCTTTGAAGCTCCAAACTTCCTTCCCTACCGGGCTGTTTTTAGCACTCCAATATGACTTAGACTGTAATTGCTTTGCTGAGGAAATGGGCTCTAGCACTGGCAGCTGCTCAACGCACACTTTCAGGATGATCATCTTTAACAATGCCTGAAACCTCGAGAAGTCATTTACGGTGGACACAACTTGAAGAATCGCCACACTGTTGGAGTGAAAGCCAATCAAATCACAACCTGCCAAACACCCTCAGGAGGAATCCAACTTACAGAGGACACTGGAAACAATGACTAGGCTCCAGGATCTATGACTGGATACAGGGGAAAGTCCTGAGAAACCAAGATAACATACGTGTTGTTGGGTTTCAAATTAATACACATCATCTAAAGAAAATGCCAAAACAACTCTACATTTTGAATGCACAAGAACTCACACTCCTAAAAGGTGTGTGAAAGGGAAAGGTGTGTATTTTTCATATCTACGGTATTCGTATTCATTATGTAAACCCTCAAAGCAGCTGTACGTAGCTTGCTGAGTTTAACTAGTCATTTAAAAGTCCAAAAGGCTAAGGATACCAAGGTTTACCCATCCACCAGAAAATACACATCAGCATCTGAACCCGGGTCTCAGTCACTCAGCTAACAACAGACATCCTTTTACAGACATGACAGGATTCACAGTGGGTTTGCATCATTAGAGATGCCCTCTACTTTTCTGTTTCTCATGCTCACTTCCTGTAACACTAATGGCTATTTGACCTAGTTTACAAATCACCCAAGCAAGGTTTTCATAAGAAATAATCAAGCAATAGGCTACTTTACTCTTAACCTCATCAAAGCGATTATGCTTTGTCATTGCAACCGCGACACCAATGGCTCGTCTGACTTGAACCAATTATTTTTCAATCACTAATGTAAAAGCCTGGAAAGCGAACGAACAATATTGACTGAGGAGATGAGCTTTTAGTCACGGCCAAGTAAGTCAATAGAAGAGCTTTTGAGGCCAAAGACTTCGGACAATGTCAATGAAGAAACATGATCAATGATGACTATTATTACTGTTACTCAATGCCCAATACTCATCATATAGTGAATGGTTATTAAGAACAGTGGCCACAAAGGTTTTCCAGAACCGAACAAGTGGAAGATGAATTGCGTTAAAATGATGTTAAGTCTGTTTGAGCACAGCAATTACTGGGAATACCCCTCATTTTTGCCTTTGCTTTTCCTTGTCCTTGGGTTTCTGAACTCCTATGTTAGTCTGATTAGTACATATGTGTTGTTTTTATCATATTTTGAAACGTTATTTATTTACTTTATATGTAAAGCGCATTGCATTGCATCTCTGTATGAAATGTGCTATATAAACCTTGATTGATTGATTGACAAGTGGATGGAATAGTTAGGAAAAAGAGCATCAGAAGTTCTGCTGTTTGTGTTTTCCTAACAGATATATTGATGTGTTAGGATTGGACAAAGGTGCCTCTTAAGCTGCTTTGCAAGTGCAGTGAAATTTGCAAAAACTTGAAACTTCCATTTTCTAACTCATTTGGAGCCAGAACTAAACAGGGCAACAGTAAACATGTTGTCCACCATGAATACCGGGCCGCCCCGGGCCAATCAGTGAAATGTATTTATTAAAATCGTGCCTGCGGTGTCTGAGGTACTGCGTGGGTTAGCCAAACTCAAATGTCTGATCATGTGTGCCAACTTATATTACTATGAGTCAAACAGATCCAGTCATAAAGACGTGCTTTTTAGAGTGCCACCGTGTGGTCGATATACGTGCTTGTGTATGCTGAGTCTTGACTGTGTTTGCAACATGTGTACCAAATTGTGTTACCATACGATATAACGTACACATAACCATGAATGCAGAGCAGGTGCTGCTTCGATAAGAAAAACTTGTTTGGTGTAACAATCACATGTTCATCTATGAAGACCAGTGCATTGTCTATGGAGAACACTTCTGGTCTTGGCTTGCGTGTAGTGCTAGTGTTAGACCTGCTCCTCTGGTTGCTGCTGGTACAGACTGTCATAGTTTGGAGTGCTAGTGTGTGTGTGTGTGTGTGTGTGTGTGTGTGAGAGTGAGTGTGTGTGTGTTTTCAAGCTAAGATGACAGGAGAGAGGGAGTTGGTTTGGGAATGCTATGTGTGAGCCTGAGAGAGAGTGCAAGGCCATGTGAAATTTTATCTTCCAATCCTAAAAGGGAAATATAACTTTTCATCAGTCCATAACGATCTCACATTCAGGGGCTACTATGTATTGCTTTACGAAAAGCAATCAGGAAACTGTAATGGGAGTACAGAAGTATTTGCAATTTGAATTAGAAAATAATATATTCACAGAAGTCCTGACAATCTTGCACAGTTGCCATGCAGAAACACTGGAACACCTGGCCAGGGTATTTCAATAACTAATGCAAAACGCGCACGATGCTGAGCTGGAACTTTGACTGTTGTAGCATTTGAAAATTCAGAATCTTCCAGCCACTGTGGCTCAATGAAAAATATCTGTTCAATAGGCATGAGTCATGCTTGTAATGGAGCACTTTATGACTTGCTGCTGGGAAAGGAAACTGAGGCTGATTTATACCTGCAGATCGATTGTTTCACTTTCTTGCGATCAAGTTGCAGGAAAACACTGCCCTTGGAGAAAATGTGAATGAAGGAGAGCTAGATAAATAGAGAAAGACAGAGAGAAAAGGCGAAAAAGAAAAAGAGAGAAAGGGAGAGAAAGGGAAAGGTAAAGAAAGACAGAACCTGAGAAAAGGAAAAGTAGAGAGAAAAAACAGAGGCAGGTTGGTGCAGGGAAATACTGCCCTGAGAAAAAGAGTGGAGAATACAATAACAATTTTAATAAAGACATAGGAGAGTGAGAAAAACTGGGTGGGGGTTGACAGACAGAGGGAGATGGGGGGATAATAAGAGGGGGAAGACAAAGAGAAAGGGGGAGACAGAGAGACAAATACAAAGGCAGAGGAATGACAGATACAGAGAAAGACAGAGATAAAAGAGATGGAGGAACAGAAACAGAGGGAGAGATGGAGGGAGGGACAGAAAGATAAATATTGTGGGGAGCTGAGACAGACATACACAGATAGGGAGTGAAAAAGAGAGAGTGAGAGAAAGACAGAAATCTGAGCGAGATAGAGAATATGAGAGTTACATACATTGAAAGATAAAGATTAAGAGATAAAAATTGATAGAGAATGAGTGAGAAAGAATGTCAGAGTGATAGAGTATGAGGGAGAGAAAGAACAAGAGTAATAGAGAATGAAGGAAACAGAGAATGAGAGAAAATGAATTGAACTGAGATATACAGAGAATAACAGAAAGATAGAGAATGAGAGTGAACCAAAGGTCTTGACAGAAGCAGGACTTTTCCCCTAGCGAACATACTGAGAAATCCCAATGATATACACTCAGTAACAATTTTATTAGGTACCCCTATCCAGTAGTGGACTGGAAACCCCTACACTACCAGGGATGTTCATCCAAGTTGAGAGGATGGCATCACACAGCTGATGTAGATTAAATGTTGGTATATTTGCCGCGAGCAGCCAGTTCCATGTCAGCAAACTGATTGAACCCTTTTACTGGTAAATCGCCTGGGGGGGGGGCATGAGAATTTCCGCACTCACTACTCTAATCCACTTTGGATAAGAGAGTTTGCTAAATGATGTAAATACAAAAGAATAAAAAGAACTGGACTAGCTGTCATGTTCCTGGAACCATTCAGAGACAATATGTGCTTCGTGACATGGCACGCTATCCCGCTGGAAGTATCCACGCGATAAAGGGTAAACTAGCCGCGAAGGGAAGCACCAGGTAACGTTTAGGTATGTCGTGGCACTCAGGTGTTGCACAGCGGGTGTCAGGGATCCTATCGTGGGCCAGGAAAACAACCCTCAGTCCATGACAACACTGCTAACACCCTCATGGGCATGGACGGGTCCACGGACACATGGCGCTTACGCTAAATCTTTACTCTGCCATCCGCATGCCGCGACAGGAACCAGTATTTGTTTTTCCTCCCTCAGTTATTCAGCGTTAGTAATTGAGAGTCCACTGGAGCAACTTATTTTTTCTGTCTGATGGAAGTGGAACGTCTGCCGCCGTAGCCCGTCCGTGATACGAACGGGCAAGCTGTGAGTTCCTGAAATGCTGCTCTGCACATCACCATTATCTCACTGTCTGTGGCCTGTCTTGTCAGCTTACGCCATTCTTGCCGTTCTCATTCAACCTCTCTCATCGAGGTGTTCTTGCACAGGGTTGTAGCCAACTGGATTTTTTTGGTTTGTCGCAACTCTCCAGGCAGACCCCGGGGCATTATGGAGTGTGAGAGTCCAGGAGGATAGATGTCTCTGAGATACTCCAACCTCAGAGGCATAGTCACTTCGGTCACTTGCACTGGCCATTTTAACGCTCCATCAAACAGTAACAGAATGCTTCGATGCCTGTCAGCCCGCTTCATACAGCAAGACATGGCCATGTGGCTTTTTATATGTAGGAGCAATCCCATTTTCTGAACAGAGTGCTGTACCTGATCTACTTGCTGGGAGTAAATACGAGTAAATATCAGTTGTTTTAAACAACAATAACAGCATGCAAAACAACGACAGGCTGACAGCTATACAGCATTTCAATAGCTTAGCGTTTGTAGGGCTCGGCTGACAGATATTTGTTGTGGTTAATCCACATCTGTGGGGGGTTCGGAAGATTAAATATCAGGCAAATAGGCCAAAACAGAACAGGCTGTCCTGAAAAGAACCTCGCCAAATTCAGTTGTGCTTCTTCTCTTTATTTACTTCCTGGCCTCGGCCAAAGGAAGTGTTCAGTGAAGCATCCTGGCTGTAGTGAAGTTAGACCAATTTAACTTTCTCTGCTTATGCAATATGACATTTGCTGAGCTAAGGTATGCATTTATAAGCATCCAAGGCATTTGGACACCGAGCCCCCACCAGTTGAGTAGTTGTAGATTACTGTAGGTCTATAAATATGATCACACAATTTGTTGACCAGTGACAAGAGCAAAACCAACCAGCATTATTTTAATTGTAAGGAAATGCATTTATTTGTACTCACCATGGCAGGTCATTCAGCATTCCATTCCAAGTTGATCCGAAGTGATGTGAGGGAAAAAATGTAATAAAGATCAGAAGTCCAACACCGAATAACATGAAATTTGATGAATCAATAACATAACCAACATGAGAAAAATACATAAATGAAAAATGCAGTTATGAATCAAAATGCATCAATATTTGTATGCCACCAAATCAGACCTTGTGCTAAACTGGAATCAAAACTATAGGAAATGTGTTTGACATGTCACTAAGTTAGGCCAGACATCTGTGCAAGACAATTACATCACCTCAACATTCTTGCCTGCAGTAGCTTGTGAATATTGTTCACAAGCTACTGCTACAGCCAGAACTGTAGCAGGTATTACCATAGCCTATGCCAGACTTATTTTAGGTGGTTGCAAAAGGAAAGTTTAAATATGTATTTTTTTCCACTCATTAAAAATACATAAATGTCCTTACAAGACTCATCTGAAAGGTGTCTTCTAAGGACATTGAAAATAAGTATTTCCCAGACGGTAGAAAATAGCTTATTTAAGGAAAATACATCTTTTTGGGGACATTTATTATTGCTTTTATGTTAGCTTTTTCAAAAGTTTTAAAACTGACAGCTATGATGTTCAATCTACAGGAGAATTCAACTGACACCTTCAACAATGTTTTCATCAACAGTTCCATTTATTTTTCCTGTTTTCTTTCAATCACTGTGTTTGATTTTTGTCAATAGATTTTAGATTAGATTTTAGTCATTTACCAGATAAACAGATTTGGCTCCTTATTGGTACAGGGATTCAAACCAGAAACCCCATGGATATTGGCCCTACACCCTGACCATTAGGTTGGCCAGGGATAGGTAACTCTGGTTCTGAAGGCCCGAAACACTTCTGGTTTTCCTAATTTCCTTCTAATCAGGGACTGATTCAGACCTGGGACACAAGGTTTGTGTAGTTAACTAACAGACAAGTAAGGAAGTGTTTTGGAAAACCATTAATTTTGTTTTTACAAAATGTAATATTGTTTGATTATAGGTCTTACCTGCAGAACATAGTTTAGGTACAGTAGTTTATACAATAGCCTAACATAGTGGTTATTGTACTTGGTGCCTTTATCAAGATCACAACCTTCTATTTAGAATTGCATGGGCCACAAATACAGGCTTCCACATTGTGCAAAGAAATGCAAGGGCTGTGGCACACCCTTGTCTAAAGGACCAACTTAGAAAACGACAGCTCCTGCAATAAAACACAGCATGTCATTGACATAACGCACTTGTTAAAACAGAAAATGGTTTATTATAGGCCAAATATGAGCAAATTGTAAAATTACAATTAATCGCGATTAATTACAGAATAATATTACTATTGTATTATTTATTGTATATTCACTACTTTACCAAAGCCAATATAACATTATACCGCCCTTGATGTACATACAGGGTAAAACATTTATTTATACTTAATGTATTGGGTCCTCAGTGGCCTGAACAAATCCGGGGTCCTTGACATTGAAAAGTTTGAACACGACTAGAGTGTATTACAGTACAGGACATTAATATCAAGGCTGTCCAGACCACACCAAAAAAGAACCCAATCCGGACCGGACCAAAGAACACGTCGGCGTCGGACGCGAGCGTCTAGGAAATTAATTCCAGATGTAGGCTATAGTCAGTCTATCCCAAACCGTTAAAAAGTATCCGCTACGTTGTGTGTAGGATAGGCTACTTTGGAATCGTTTTATACCTAAAACAACAAATGAAACAGTGATGCATCATCATTTAAGAGAATAAAATGCAATAGGCTAGCCTATCTTCATCGGGAACGGATGTGGAATATAAGCAACATTTCATAAGCAAAAAAACCCCGCAACGGACATTGGCTACACATTTAAATAGAAATATTTGAAGCTGCAACATGGTACTCTTTTGAAACAACCGTGTAGTTTTACAGTAAAAACACTAGGTTACTAACTATGAACAAAACACGAACAGATGTTCCCGATCTCATTCAGGCGCTAAAGTCCATGCCGAATAAACTAGTAGGAGACTTAATCTGAAGATATTTTTACCTGAAACCTGTAGGTGTTTTGTCCTCAAAGCACCAAAAATAGTACTACAATCCGCTCAGACGTATACCGTTATTTCTGAAATGTCTAGTTGGCGGGACGACGTAAACCCAATTCAAGACAACGATGAGAGTGCCTCACACCTGCAAAACAGTCCTCTCGCTTTCTCCACAAGGGACTGTGGCTACAACCGAACCCATCGCTCCACGCATACACGCCCCCGTATTGCGCAATTGGTTACTCTCAACTCAAGCCATTCCTTGCAAGAGAGATCACACCCACTATGAACAAAGCTACTTTCCATAAGCGGATAGGTGACTCCTCATAGGCCAATGGTACTGTCAGTTAAAATAATAGTCAATGATGTGGGCCGGCTGTTGAAACCGGTGGCTTTATTGAGCGAGATAAAAGCTGCTACTAACGCTCTGGGCTGCTGTATTCAGAAAAATGTCACTGCTCCTACTTAACACAATAGCTGGGAGAATAGTCTCTGTAATAGCTATTAATATAAAGTTGCATGCACCAATTAAGAACTACCCCAAGACAGTAAACTGATTGTTTCTGAGCAAATGGCCATACAAAATGATACTATGTTAAGCTACTGTAGGTCGATCCTCATTGGAGAAGGCACACTAAAGTAATAATTTCTGATGAATGTGTCACGTATTTCAGGGACTGATTCTGAGTGAAATTCAGAGGCAAAATAACAAAGTTGATACACCAGCCCTGGGTCTGGTAATTGCCCTCAGACCGGGATACCCCAACCCTTGTCTTCCCTGGGCGCCCCTGAACTTTTTCAATTAACAAACTTTTGTTAAACCTCCAATTTTGCGTTGGATGTGTAATACGTCGTTTATATGTGCATAACCTATTAGTAGAATCACTACCATAACTCGCTTAGCGATGAAATTCCAAATATGACATTGGGCACATTTCAGCACACAAATGACATAGCAGGCTACAATTTTTGGGTACTCGTTTTGGGTCGGTACGCCACTTTTCCAAAAATCGCAGAATGCATCTGCAGTTGAAGGCGTACATGGGTGGACAGAGATGCAGATTTTGCCCATCTGCTGTTACAGACAAGTAGCAAGGAGTTTACCTTATGACCGACGGAAAGATGAGCATGTGACAAAATTAATCAGTTCTACTTTGATTTCCGGTCTTAACGTCTCAGTCTGAACGCGGTCATATGTGTCCCTTCTAAGGTCTAACGGAGACGGTTTAGTGTGAAGATATCTCCAAAGGGTTTTCCAGTCATCCTTGAATGCGATTTCATGGCGACACTAGCTAGCATAGCTTGTGCGGGAAAAAAGTAATTGGGTGAAAATGCAAGCTGTGATATAGGCTAATGTTGTTTTTTTGACAAACATGAAAATATGTCAGTTTATCGCTTCACTTGGTTGCAATAGCACGGCCACAACGAGCCACTGTGAAAGGAAACCTTTCTGGATTGAGCTAATTGGCTATAACATGTCTGTCGGCCTTTAAAAAGTTCAAATCATCTCTATTTTTTTGTCTGAGAAAATGGATTGGCATTTTCTGGACAGGGATATGTCATCTCCGTTGTACGCAAATACATGACATATAGCTCCCATTGAGAAATCACAGATAGCATACAGATAAAAAAAACAATGTCCATAGCTACACACTGAGCCACTGAGAGTAGAAACAGAATTAGAGCAGATGGACTTGGGTAAGCTTTGTAAACTCAGCTCTAGTTTTTGACTATGACTGGTATTTTCTGAATAGGGACTTAATTTACGCTTTCTGCCAATGGACTACTTCCATTAAGAAAGCACTGGAAATTACAGACATAGATAAAACCTACGTCCCAGTCTGGCTGGAGCCTTTTGCTTTACTGCCAGTGTTTTTTTGTGCCCTCAAACTCAACTCTAGACCCAAAGGCCATCTTTCCATTGCAGCTCTCCAATCAGGATCTGATTTTGACCCGGGATATCTGGTTTGGTGAAATTAAAGATGAGTTAGAACAGAAAACCACCAGGCTTTGGACCTTGTAGGGTAAGAGTTGAATACCCCTGGAGAGTGGGTCGTTGGTATAAAGTGGAATACTGGCTTCATGTGGCTATGAGTGGAAGTGCAAGTCCAGACAGCTTTTTAAGCCAACAGACAATTCTTCATGGTTTTATTTACTTCATATAAAATGTTACACTTTGTGTATATACAAATGAATATCTAATCAATAGAGACATGACATTAAATGCCAGTTATGCCTGTTAGATGACTGCACACAGTACCACAGGAGAAGACTAGTTATAGGATAAGTCAGGTGGCACAAATACAATTTTAAGGGAATATAAAGTGTTAAGGGATGATAAAGTGCCATGTTCAATCAAAAAGTCACAAGGATTTGAGCTCTGTGCCCAGTAAACCATGTCCAAGGGCTGTTGGGAACAATACAGTGTAAAAAGACAAGGTTTATCCCTTATCCCTTATACTGGCCATCTACCACAAACACCAGTGTCCTTATTGCCATTAGAAACCACTTTCCAATGCAATTAGAACAGTAAAATGTTTTTTTTTGTCATACCTGTAGTATACAGACCCATTTAACACAGCTTTCAGCCAATCAGCATTCAAGGTTCAAACCACCTGGTTTATAATTTGAACCTGATAAAATCTTTCCCATCTCCCTGGGTTTTCGATTCAATAATAAATCCCTTCATGTCTCATTATTGGCTTTTATTCACAGTTCCGTTTCTCCAGTCAGGTCCCACAGAGATTGAGGCATCCAGCACGTAGAGCTGCCATGTCGTCTGGCATGATCAAAGTGAGGTGTATTAGAATGCAAAGCTATCCTCTGGGAAAAGAAGACAGCCACTGAGACACCTAGCGGGACAGACCGGCTGCTTTTTCCCCTCATTTCAGTTCTGAATAAGCACCTGATAATAAGAATTGATAACACAGTGCATTGAATACATTCTTTAATATTAGTGCAGGGTTTCCAATTATTTCTAACGTGCTGGAACATGTCCAGTTCCACCTGTCAGTGGATCACCCACTTCGTCACCAAGTGTGAAGGAGTGTATAGGCTCACCATTTATATTGTATTAAAATGTGTCAGCTAGGATTTGTGTATTTGTTTTTTTTATATTTTTTATATGTTGTCTACCAAAGTTTAGTCCAGACATCATTGAGGAGGCTGCAATGATGCAAAAATCTGCAAACGGGTTACATCAAACTGTGGAAGGGTTCAAGTTTATAGTGAAAATCTGGAAAAAAACAAAAAAAATTGTGTAGGGGGTAGACGATATAACGAAAACACTTAACAATATATGAATATTAAGAACCTATCCTGAACTGTGTGCAGTGAGATATTGCACCATTCGTTAAAAAGAAATGATGCAAAAACCTCCAGTTCTTTGAGGGATGAAGGAGGTGGAAATCCACGTGGCACTCTGTGATGCAGAACCTCCCATTAAGGTTCAACTATGTTCATATCTGGTGATTGGGGAGGCCCTTGGAAGGTGTTTGATGTCATCCTGGTTTTCATACAAACACTCTTTAGATGTTCTTGCAGAATGTATGTGGGCATTGTCATCCTGGAATACTGGAAGATCATGAGG
>JACXGI010010913.1:0-26218 GCA_016801175.1 Esox masquinongy | reverse complement strand
GTAAGTTAATGTTGTTACCTAGCTAGCTAACGTTAACAGTAACATCAGTTACTGTGTAAACATAATAGCTAAGCATAATCACGCACAAGCTAGAAACCAGGAAATGTTAGGTAGCTGGTAAGTTAATGTTGTTACCTAGCTAGCTAACGTTAACAGTAACATCAGTTACTGTGTAAACATAATAGCTAAGCATAATCACACACAAGCTAAAAACCAGGAAATGTTAGGTAGCTGGTAAGTTAATGTTGTTACCTAGCTAGCTAACGTTAACAGTAGCATCAGTTACTGTGTAAACATAATAGCTAAGCATAATCACACACAAGCTAAAAACCAGGAAATGTTAGCAAGCTGTTAAGTTAATGTGGTTACCTAGCTAGCTAACGTTAACAGTAACGTCAGTAGCTGTAGCTAGATAACGACTTGGAGAACTTTTTGTAAGGGAATTATCTGCTATTTAGCAAACGTTACACTTACCCGTGTACATGTAGGAATGTTTCGTGGCAGACAAACAATTATATATCCTCTGATTACATACAAAGACCTTTGTTGTTTGTATTTAGTCTGTTGACGTTGTTTACAACGCGTCTTTTCGCTACCGTTCACAATCAAGGCGTTCAATACTCCAATAATCTATGCATCTTTCATTGTCGCTATCATAACTGCCATGATTGTCCTTTTCTTGTAAATGTAATCCGTGGACGGTTGTTTTATACAAGAGGAGCTAGTGTTTTCTTTCCACCATTGGCACTGCAATGAAATGCCTCAATTTTGCCTGAAAGTTTTGAACTGTATCAAAGCCTGGGATTTCCTCATTGTTGTCCGAGTCATCTTCTGAGTCATGGCATCATTATACTCCAGAAAGTAGTATCTCACAACTTCGTTGATAACACCAGCAAAATTCAGGGCAGCGATGCGATTCACAGCTGTAGCAATGGGATCACATTTGTCCATTTTTGAAAATCCCGGGATCACAATGATTAATTGACCAAGCAGTCGTGTTATGAAAAAAGCTGTTTATATGATAGACCAATCAGAACTCAGCATGTCAGCATGTCCAGCCCCTCATTATCTCAGCCAATGGAACGAAAAGTCCTGTATTTTCCGCAGGTTAAACAAGGGTTTTAGTTTTAAATTTTATTCGCATTTACACTTCGCATACTAGTTTGTTATTAAGTCCCATTAAAGTTCACATCTTCAAGAAGGCACTTCTGCAAAAAAGAAAATGTTTTTCTTCTTACAAACGGCTCTCCTGAAAAGTAGTGACATGCGACATAAGCCCAGTTTCCCGAATTCTGTCACAAATGAAACATGCAGACCATCAAGGATGCTTGTGCTCTGCCCAAACTTGAAGAGACGTTCTCTGCTTTGACTGTATCCAAGTGGTTCACATTTCTGGATCTTAAGTCCAGGTATTACCAGTTTGAGGTGGAGGAAGCTGACAAACCAAAAACCACATTTGTCTGTCCTCTTGGATTTTGGGAGTTTAATAGGACGCCCCAAGGTGTGACTAATGCACCCAGCACGTTTCAGCAACTGATGGAGCAATGCATGGACGACATCAACCTAAACGAAGTCCTTGTCTTCATAGATGATTTTATTGTCTTCTCTTTGATGTTAGAGGAACATGAAGCTAGGCTCCTACGAATCCTTCAATGTCTTAAGGAATACGGGTTGAAGCTGTCGCCGGAGAAATGCAGACTTTTTCAGACATCTGTGCGTTATCTAGGTCATATAGTATCTGAACAAAGTGTTGAAACAGATCCTGACAAGGTAAAGGCTTTGAAGACCTGGACGAATCCGAAGAATTTGAAGGAACTCAGATCGTTTCTTAGGTTCTCTGGGTATTACAGATGGTTTATCCAGGATTACTTAAAGATAGTGAAGCCTCTCAATGATCTTACAGCTAGATATCCCCCTCTTCGTAAGGGTGGCAAGGCCAAGGACAAACGTTATCAGTATCATACCCCCAAGGAGCCTTTCAATCAGCGCTGGACAGTAATCTGTCAACAGGCTTTTGATACAATCATTGAGAAGATAACTTCTGCACCAGTTTTGGGTTTTGCAAACCGAAAAACTACTATTCGTTCTTCATAGAGATGCAAGCACTACAGGTTTAGGAGCTGCCTTATATCACTAGCAAGATGGAAAAATGAGAGCTATTGCTTTTGCAGGCAGGGGGATATCCCTTAGCGTGAGCTGGTATCCAGCTCATAAGCTTGAATTCCTAGTTCTGAAATGATCTGTCACAGAGAAGTTCAGTGACTACCTCTATGGCAGTCAGTTTACTGTGGTCACCGACAGTAGCCTGCTTACTTACATTCTGACACCCACCAAGTTGGATGCAACAAGCTACAGGTGGTTGTCTGCTCTGTCAACATATTCTTTAAGTTATAGTACAGGGCAGGTAAACTCAACTATATATGCTGCCTCTGGGTGATGTAATCCGGAATCACAATGTCAATTTTCACTGTTATGCTGATGACAAACAGTTACATATTTCGATGAAGCATGGAGAAGCCCCAAAATGTGCTACTTTGGAAGCATGTGTTTCAGATATTAGGAAGTGGATGACAGAGAACTTCTTGCTTTTAAACTCAAGAAAAACAGAAATGTTTTTCTTCTGATTGTACCTAGAATTTCCAAACAAACAGCCGGAGGCAAGGCCTTCTCTCATAGAGCTCTACTACTGTGGAATGATTTGTCAATTAAGGTTATAATTGCAGACTCAGTGCAAACTTTCAAGTGTCTACTAAAGACTCCTCTCTTTAGCATGGTCTATGATTAAGTGTAGTCTGGCCCAGGGGTGTGAAGGTGACCAGAAAGGCTTGATACTGTCCACCCTTGCCGTCTTGCCAGGTGGGCTCTCATCGCCACTGGGATGCCCTCCCTCCAATGCCATTCAGGGGCGGAGACATTGGCTTGTTGTTGTCTCTCTGATCCGCACATCGTGCAATTGGGCTGAACCCTGCTGGCAATACTCGGCCCTCGTTTCTTGTGGTTGGTGGGTGTCCCTTTGGTTGATGCTTGGCAATGTGGGTGGATTAATTTCCTGCCTGTTGGGCCCTGTCCGGGGCCCCCCGCAGATAGGGTCACAGTGTCACTGGACCCCCGTCTCAGCCCCAAGGTCTTACGCTGCTATATTATTGTGCCAGGGGCGTAGGGTCAGTTCTCCTTCTCCACTATAAATCCTTGTAGATCTAAGTAATGCATTTTATAAATTTTCCTTGTCTCCTGCCCTGTTTTAAACTTAGGAGGACATGAGGTCTTGGCCCACACTACCAGGCTTGCAAGACTCGTTGCTGTCTCTGTCCAAAGTCCTCCTGGTTGTGTTGCAGATCAATGACGATACCTGACCATTTCAGCTGCCACTCTGCTGACCCCCCCCCACCTGTCCTTGTCCTTGCCCATCTGGTCATGCTTCCGACCTGTACACTAGGTTTAAATAGACTCTGGACTCAGCCCACATGCATTTATTCATTATTACAATTTGTAATCTTAATATGTTCACCCGGCACAGCCAGAAGAGGGCTTGTCACCCCTCTGAGCCTGGTTTCTCTCTAGGTTTCTTCCTAAATTTTGGCCTTCTTAGGGAGTTTTTCCTAGCCACTGAAATTCAACACTATTGTTGTTTGCTCCTTGGGGTTTAAGGCCGGGTGTTTTGTAAAAGCTTTGTGACACCTGCTGATGTAAAAAGGGCTTTATAAATAAATTTGATTGATTGTTTGAACCTTGATGCAGACGGTTTATCAAGATGCCCCCACAGTATGCCAACAGATTACTTCATCTCACAGAAAGAACCAGAAGAAATTCCCCAGTTTACTTTGCATCATCTTGCTGAGTCAGAAAGCCCTAGTCTTCCTCCAAATGTAATTCAAGCTATATGCCATAGACACATGGCCACAAGCATCTGTGATTCTGAAACAAGCTCCCATTGTATGTCACAAGTTGTATCTCTTGCACAACATTCCAATGCTGTTTCGGACAGTTTTGAGGAAGAGCAACAACAAGGGTTCCCTGTTATCCCTCATTTATCAAAAGATGATTTGATCGAAAAGCAAAGAGCTTGGTGAAAAGCCACCTCCCACAGTAAGAAGAGAGATCTCAGGACTTCCCCTCTTGCTATGGGAGTGGAACCGTTTGGTGCTCTTGAATGGGGTGTTGTACAGGAAAACGCATGAGGGAGAAACCATTACTAATCAACTAATGTTGCCATGAAGAGCTCAGATCTATAATGTTGAAGAGTTTTCATGATGACCTGGGCCACATGGGGATAGACTGCTCTCTCAATCTTACAAGGTCTCGGTTCTATTGGTCGAGAAAGGCCAGACATTGAGAGGAAGGTCAAAACTTGTAATCACTGTGTGAGACGAAAAGCTCTTCCAGAGAAAGCTGCTCTGCTTGTTAACATCAGAGCCAGCAGGCCACTGAAGTTATTATATACGGATTTCCTTTCACTCGTGCCAGACCGTAGTAACAGCAGGGGCGTACTTGTAATAACGGATCATATCACAAATTTTGTGACAGAATTCAGGAACGGGGCTTATGTTGCATGTCACTACTTTTCAGGATAGAAGTTTGTAAGAAAAAAAACATGTTCTGGGACATTTTGTGTTTTTTGCAGAAATGCCTTCTTGTTCAGTAGAATTGCAACCCCAGGTTTTTCAAAAGCGGACAACTGCGATCACATCGCTGCCCTGAATTTAGCTGCCATTATCAACAAATCTTAGTGAAACAAGTTGAGCTACTACTTTCTGGAGGACAATGATGCCATGACTCAGAAGATGAATCGGGCAACGATTAGGAAATCCCAGATTGGATACAGTTCGAAACATTCAGGCAAAATTGAGGCATTTCATTACAATGCCAATGGTCGAAAAGAAAATGCTGGCTCGTCTTGTATAAAATAACTGTCCATGGATTACATTTACATGCATAAGACAACCATGGATTCTGATAGAGACAATGAAAGATGCAAAGATTCTTGGAGTATTGAAAACCTTGTGTGAACGGTAGTGAAAAGACCCAGCATTGTAAACAAAGTCATCACTAAACGCAAACAACAAAGGACTTCATATGTAATCAGAAAATATAATTTCAATCTGCCACAAAACATTCCTACATGTATACGGGTAAGTCTAATGTTTGCTAGCTAGCTACAGATAATTCTTGTGTCTCTTTTCAAAAAGTGATCAGAAAGTTGTTTGAATTGCTAGTTAGCAAGCTATAGCTACTGCCGTTGCTGTTAACGTTAACTAACCAGCTAGAGTAGCTAACATTTTCTGGTTTCTATCTTGATCGTTAGGTTGCTAGCTTTACGTGATGATTAGATATGATGTTAGTTAATAATACTGTAACATTTCATGTATGGTGGCTTTATTCGTTCATTTATTTGGTTTGATATAGTGTGTGTTTATTAGAGACCAACCAGACCAGTTTAGCACAAGGTTATGGAGGACCTAACCTGCCAAAATTAGAAATAAATGAATTAATAAATAAATGTATCAATGAATATATGTATGCATAAAAATATAAATGTATGAATCAAATATTATTTCCCGATTTATTTAATTCCATGATCATTCACTTCTGTTTTTATATTTATTTTTTTATTCATTTCCATTATCATATATTTCTGTATATATTTATTTCTGTATTCATTTAAATATTCTTTTATTTCTGTATTTATTTATTTCCATATTCTTTTATTTCTGTATTTATTTATTTCCATGTGCTTTTATTTCTGCGTGTATTTATTTCTGTATTTCCTTGTCCTTAAGCTAATGAGGGGGCGGGACTAACAGTCAGACGTAGCAATCAAGCCCAGAGCAGCAGATAGAATCTGACTGTGAAGACGATGAGTGCTGTTTTACAGTAGATCCTTGGCGCATCCCCATGTTGCCAATCACTATTCCTCGCACATGCATCGTTTAAGCATAGGTGACATGATCAAGGTATCGAAAAACCGAGAGGAGTTTTCGGAAAAACACAATATCATTTTCGCGAAGTGAATAGGCTAAAAGAACGGCGCGTCTTTGCGGGTCTGTCTCAGGAGTCCTTGCATTGAAATTGATTCATTTCAGTGCCAGTGTATTTGACCAGACTCGTAATTTAAGCGAACATATTCTACAAAACTCTTTTCAGTTTGGACCTATGCACTGGTGTTGAAATCAAGACGTTATCCCCATCAGATCCCTGCAATGATCTGTAATGTTAAAAAAAAGTTAGCTAACGCTCACGCGTGCTTCCTCCTACTACGGGTAAATGCTGCCTTGTATACAGTAAGCTACTCTTGAGTTAGTCCGCGTGGTATTATAGCCAGCAAGTTAATAATGCAATTATTTATACCTTTTAATTGGGATGGATTATGTAGATTATTTTGAATGTGTTGCAGTTGAGTTGTTAATTATATACACTTAAATCTAACAGGAAATTGCACAGTTATGTCATATTTTATACTGCAGGGGGATAATTGTATTCTTATACCTTTCCACTGTTTTTCAAACAGGGTCTGTGACCATGTTATCCAGATTTAGTTTACTTTTGATTTGCCACTTTACGTTCAAAGCTTGTCAATTAAAAAGTCGGCAAATTACGGCTTTTCGCCGGTATCAGGTGTAAGCGTAGTTGTCCGGCAGATGAAAATATCAACGGCCAAAATGTCCAGTGGGAAATACGCCAAATGATTAAATAAATAGATGAATAGCATATTAAATAGTCTAATATTGTGTGACCTATATGATCTGTTGTCAAGAAAACAGCGAACCTCCGCTAGCTCTTACACTACAGTAAGACATTAGGCTAGTGAGTGTTTGGTTATGTGACTAAGCGTGGCGCCAGATTCAAAAGCAGCACACTCCGGCACCAGCTCCAGCAGATGAATCCGAAATGTCCAAGGCGAAGCAGACATCCCCGGGCCAGTTTGAAAAAAATAAACAAGCAATGGGTGCCCCTATTGACCACAGAAAAGCGTAGTTATTTGAAATCACCCAGTTATTTGAAATAGCCTCCCTTACAAAACGTGTTTCAATGTTTAATGCAATGGGACAAAATATATAGGCTATTTATAGCCCATAGGCCTAGATTTTAATGTGCATTATCTAATTAGGAAATATGGTTGGAAACAGAGGCGTTGCTTGGATCACAATACATTCGGGGCTTAGCCCCCCTCACTTCTTTGCCACACATTTTTCATGGATGTCCCTATGGCACTGGCTGAAGTGTTGAAATAAATTTGTTGTGATGCCGCGTTGTTTTAACCACCGTCTTACGGAGTTTTAATATTAGGCCCACATTAGATTGTGACATCTCTCTGGAACCCGAAATATTCCCAAACAGAAGATGAATTATTTTTCGGCACCAAATCATCCCTAGTCTCTATCACATTGTCCTCTGGGTTCGTTTTCTTAAACGATCCTCTTCCTCTCCCTAACAGCAAACCCTACTCCGCACTATTTGGCAGTACGCCACATCTTGGACGTTTCTGACTGGTAGAATTTGCTGTTCGGAATGCCTGCACTGCTAATATCCCTCCGACCTGCGCTTGTTGTAACTTTATTGGGTTGTGGCTATTACTTTCGTTAGTTATAGAGCCATCACAGAATTGGGATATTTTAAGAATACTCACTTTAACTCATTTTTAATAAATTGGGAGAGTGAGAGGTGTGATCAGAACAATGTATAGGCCCTATTTGTTTAGTTTGATTGACAGATGAGACATACAACTGGACATTTGAATTGTAAACATTTATTGTCTTAAAATAGCAAAAGATAGGGGAAGGTGTGTTGTAAGAGCACTTGTATGTGTTGACTGACACGATCGTGCCGTTCGCTTGCCAGACTCCAACCTTTATACTAATAATCTGAATTATTATGTTTAAGTAGGCAAACGGATTCTAAAATCAACTCCTAATAGGCCTAAATTTTATACAAATATGAATATGATTATAGCGAAGTTGGCACTCCAGTAAAAATAATTATTTTGATTGAGTAAAATAAAATGCCAAAATCGCAGCTTTCTGCGGTTTAAAAATCGCACATGTTCAAATTGCAATTTCAATGTGATTTTGTTTAATCCTGTGGCCCTACTCTTCAAGTTGCACTTCTTATATTGCGCTTGGAATAATGATTCAAAAAAATGTTATCGTATACCCATAGCCGCCAGAATCAGATGGCAACAATGACAAGCCCTGTCAAACACTCCGACATCCCTTGAAAATGGACGTAATTCGCATGGTAAGCTATTTCATTGGCTTCAAAATCCTTTATTCATTCAGAATGGAAACATGATTTGGGGATGAAAATATTGTGCAAAAATTTTTGTGCGATCAGGTTCAAATTATTTCGATCAGGCAATTATGTAATAATTGCAACAGCGCTGGTGTAGCCTATCTATGCTCATTTCGCAAAGATTGTGAATGGTTCATTCTGCTGACTAATTTAAAAAAAACATTTGTTGGATCATAGAGATTGTATTTTATTGCTTTTTAAATGTAGGCTATTATATGGCTATTTAAAACATATGTCCGGCAGCAGTTCTTTATGGCCGGAATTCTCAAATTTTAACAGCCATATTGGCAGTCAAAAAAGTCTAGAGTTAAGTGGTGATAGGCCCAACCGCATTGGCCTTAACTGACTTTTGAAAGCGATTTCAAATGTTTTTTAAGTAGGTTAGTCTATACTTCCGTGGCTTAGTTATGTTAGATTACGTTTAAACTGATAGCTAAATTATTTAGTTTGATGTAGAATGTAATAGCATAATTAGTGTAAAATCTCTGCCTTCCAATATTGTAGTTGTCAGTGTCATCTCAGCCTAAGACAAGCTAAGCCTAATGAAAATGTATTATGTTTGCAAGGGCAAACAGATAGCTATCTAGTTGAAAAGTTATCACCCACACTTCGCACTGAGATTTATAACTGGATGTCTTATGTACAGAAAAAGGAGAAGGCGTTCCTCTATACACTGAAACAGTAACATTTATTATTCAAAACGTAACTGGATGAAATCTAATATTTGAGATAAATGCAGATTGCGTCTTATACTGGGACTGATGCATAGTTTATATAGTAGGCCTATTTAGAATGAAATTATTAAATAACAATCCCAGATAGCAATGAGCACTGATAAAAGTAGCCTATTACTTTGACCAGTGCAAATGTATGCCAGTTAGCCTATAGAAAAACAGAGGGGTTTTTGGAAAGTCAATATAGGCTACAAAAACGGCACGTCTTTGCGTGTCTCTTGCAGGGGATCTGATGGGGATAATGTGTTGATTTCAACACAAGTGCATAGGTCCAAACACAGTGGAGTTTGGGGAAAATATGACCGCTCACGAGTCTGGTCGTCCTATGCACTGGCACTGAAATGAACCAATTTCAATGCAAGGACTCCTGGGACAGACCCGCAAAGACGCGCCGTTCTCGTAGCCTATTCACTTCGTGAAAATGACATTGTCTTTTTCCGAAAACTCCTCTCGGTTTTTCGATACCTTAATGTCAGCTATGCTCAAACGATGCATGTGCTTAAACAAGGAATAGTGATTGGCAACATGGGGATGCGCCACAGATCTAAAAGAGCAATCAGCGTTTTCATAGTCTGATTCTATCTCAACAACTCAACACCAACACATTTAAAACAACCTACATAACCCCTCCATCCCGATTAAAAGGTATAAATAATTGGATTATTAACTGCTGGCTATAATACCACGCAGACTGACTCAAGAGTAGCCTACTGCGGACAAGGCAGCATTTACCCGTAGTAGCGAGGAAGCACGCATGAGCAGTTGCAAATTTTGTCTTACATTGCAGATCATTGCAGGGATCTGATGGGGATAACGTCTTGATTTCAACACCAGTGCATAGGTCCAAACCGAAAAGAGTTTTGTAGAATATGTTCGCTTAAATTACGAGTCTGGTCCTATACACTGGCACTGAAATGAACCAATTTCAATGCAAGGACTCCTGGGACAGACCCGCAAAGATGCGTCATTCTCGTAGACTATTCACTTCGCGAAAATTATAGTGTTTTTCCGAAAACTCCTCTCGGTTTTTCGAAACATTAATCATTTCACCTACAGTGAATATAAAAAGTATACACACCCCTGTTAAAATGCTAGGTTTTTGTGATGTAAAAGAATGAGACACAGATAAATCATGTCAGAAATGTGACCTATAATGTGAACAGTTCAATGTGACCTATAATGTGAACAGTTCAATTGAAAAACAAACTGAAATCTTCGAGGGGGAAAAATGAAAAATAAAAACCTTACAATAACCTGGTTGCATAAGTGTGCACACCCTCTTATAACTGGGATGTGGCTGTGTTCAGAATTAACCAATCACATTCAAACTCATGTTAAATAGAAGTCATTACACACCTGCCATCATTTAAAGTGACTCTGATTAATCACAAATAAAGTTCAGCTGTTCTAGTAGGATTTTCCTGACATTTTCTTAGTTGCAACTCGGAGCAAAAGCCATGGTCCGCAGAGAGCTTCCAAAGCATCAGAGGGATCTCATTGTTGAAAGATATCAGTCAGGAGAAGGGTACAAAAGAATTTCCAAAGCAATAGATATACCATGGAACACAGTGAAGACAGTCATCATCAAGCGGAGAAAATATGGCACAACAGAGACATTACCAAGAACTGGACGTCCCTCCAAAATTGATGAAAAGACGAGAAGAAAACTGGTCAGGGAGGCTTCCAAGAGGCCTACAGCAACATTAAAGGAACTGCAGGAATTTCTGGCAAGTACTGGCTGTGTGCTACATGTGACAACAATCTCACGTATTCTTCATATGAATGGGCTATGGGGAAGTGTGGCAAGACGGAAGCCTTTTCTTACAAAGAAAAACATCCAAGCCCGGCTGAAGTTTGCAAAAACAAATATCAAGTCCCCCAAAAGCACGTGGGAAAATGTGATATGGTCTGATGAAACCAAGGTTGAACATTTTGGCCATAATTCCAAAAGGTATGTTTGGCGCAAAAACACTGCACATCACCCAAAGAACACCATACCCACAGTGAAGCATGGTGGTGGCAGTGTCATGCTTTGGGGCTGTTTTTCTTCAGCTGGAACCGGGGCCTTTGTCAGGGTGGAAGGAATTATTAACAGTTCCAAATACCAGGCAATTTTGGCACAAAACCTTCAGCCGTCCGTTGGAAAGCTGAAGATGAAGAGGAAGTTCACTTTTCAGCGACAACGACCCAAGGCAACGACCCAAAGCACACATCCAAATCCACAAAAGCATGGCTTCACCAGAAGAAGATTAACGTTTTGGAATGGCCCAGCCAGAGCCCAGACATGAATCCAATTGAACATCTGTGGGGTGATCTGAAGAGGGCTGTGCACAGGAGATGTCCTCGTAATCTGACATATTTGGAGCTCTTTTGCAAAAGAAGAGTGGGCAAATATTGCCACGTCAATATGTGCCATGCTAATAGACTCCTACCCAAAAAGACTGAGTGCTGTAATAAAATCAAAAGGTGCTTCAACAAAGTATTAGTTTAAGGTTGTGCACACTTATGCAACCAGGTTATTGTGAGTTATTTATTTTTTATTTTTTCCCCTCAAAGATTTCAGATTGTTTTCCAATTGAATTGTTCACGTTATATGTCACATTAAAGGTGGAAAAAGTCCTGAAATGATTTATCTTTGTCTCATTCTCTTACATCAAAATAACCTGGCATTTTAACAGTGGTGTGTAGACTTTATATCCACTGTTTTTAGAAATTTTTTAGTTGTGAAACATTGTGCATTTTTCTGTATTCATTTGTGCTGACCCTATCAGTTTTTCTTTTCTCCAGAGGATACAATTTTGTTTTCCTAAGATGGCGAGCCACCCAGACTCAAGAATCTGAAGAAATTTCATGCAAAAATGTATAGTTTTTCATCAACTGAGGCGGACTTTGGGGCCTGCATCATCATCATTTTACACTCCACTCTTCAGTGTGGTACAGTAGGAGCAAACTCATATTTATACTGCACAGTTGGGACACACTGTTGACTGTATTTTGGACTATTTGGATAAATTGGGTTTTTCACTATAAGCCATTTGTACATTACCATTGTATAAGGGAGCCTTTATTATTATTTTGTTTTGTTGCCATTGACATTATTGTGCACTCGGAAAACCACATTCTCTAATTTGTAAATTTTGTCAATACAGACAAGCATTTATTTTCCTATGCCTGTACTTTTTGTCGGTCATTATTTACACCATCAGGCTCTGTGGCGAACCTAGACTGGTCTACCTATAATGAAGTACCTTAATTGTGCTTTAACTCATTGTTTCTAGTCACAATTGCTACATAGTTTAGGTACAGTGACTAAAAACTAAGAGGAAAAAAAACACAAAGAACAGACAAAACAAGACGATCACAGATAGCAGAAGACAAAATACAATGCTTTAAACACAGGTTTTTAAACAACCCCAGGGACAGGGTTGTTACTAAAATCAATAATGATATTACAGCCAATTACAGGACCGGATTCTCTAAATAAATGCAGCACACTTGTCTTCACACAGTAGAAGCAGTACACAGAGCAAACATATATCTCTCACAAATGCACAGAACCTTTCAACACATACATGTAGCATTTTTTTTTTTTTTTTTAAGTCTTATACTTTTGTCAGTACATGGAATTACAGTTAACATCAAGACTGCAGCAGATTGTTACATTTACACAGAGGTTATTCCCCTGATAGCACAAGAACTTGCATCCTAACCCTAAACAGTTACAAGCAACACAGAAACAAAAATCCCCCAATACATGTGTAAAATGGTAAAGTTTAAGTTTGGTCTGCAGGCTATTCAATACACAAGGAGTGTATTGAATAGGAAAAGGCAGTCATAGTCAATTCTGTGAAGATTGCAGGGGCCTCAAGTGTAATCCAGGCTTGAGATCTGGTTTTATGAGTTATATTTCTAATGTTGATAAGTGATGATAAATAAGATGGTGCTTCATAGAAAAACATGAATGCATGTTGTTCTCGTCTCAAGGACAGCGAAGTCCAACCAACACTTCGATATAGACTACAGTGGAGACTTCTGTCGCTAGCACTCAGAATAAACCTAATGACACATTTCCACTGGTGCTTTACCCCGGTACCAGGACAACACCAGTGATTTATGCTAATGTTGGCTCTAGACTTTCCTGTTTCGGCTATACGTTTGGTACCAATGACTTAAGGAGGGGCTTAGACGGGGAGGGAAGAGTAAACTATCAATGCGATTTGGCTTTCCGGTTACGAAAAATAAAAGGCGACATTCTGGTAGTAAAATAAAAATTACAATAATGCCATGCTCAGTTTGTTTACAATACAGATTTTCACCGCTCTGTACTTCCATTGAGTCAATGGCATCGTACCACTTTCGGTTGTTCCAACTCTTTAAGTTGTGAGTCATTGCTTCCCTATACTGTTGCTTTTCTTTCTTGTTAGATCGAATGAAACCCATCACGAGAAGACTAAGCAAATGATACACATCGCTACTAAAACAGCACAATATGTCATCCCGCAAACCCCGCCTAAAATCCTAAAGTCCAGGGCTTGGCACCAAGTTAGAGCAGGGCTGCTCGGCCACAGCTTACTGGCCAACTGGCACCAGTCCGTGTCAATAGAAACAGAACATAGCCTGGACTTTGGGGTAAACCACCAGTGTTTGGCACCAGTGGAAACGAGGCAAGTGTGCAATGATAAGTAGCATCCAACGGTTTAACTGTGGATGCTGTAGCATGCATGTAGATAAAGGACAGTTTATCATCCAGTCATATCCCTAGGTTTTTATATGCAGATACTAGATTAATTAAAGACATCTAAGCACATGAGTGCAAGTGTATTTTCAACCAGCTTTTTGGATCTATTAAAAATCATAAAATGTGTTTTTTTTTGCATTTAAAGGGATGACCAGATGGGCTGCAGCCAAGGGCATAGGAGTGACTGATATTGGGGGAACACATTTGACTAAGTGTGAATGTTAATTTATTCACCAAAATGTCTTTTTCATATGTAGTTCTATGTGTTTTTCCACTTCTAGAATCCACTTCTAGTTCGATTCTCTTTGTCCATGACTATGTTAGATATGGACACACTCCGGTTAAAAAAAAAGGCGTTGGCATTATTTACCAATGAAGTGCGAATAGGACCAGTGCAACCGACACAGTTTTGCTCAGAGGTAGTCTGGTTGAAAATACTGGAGGCGATAATTGTTTCCACAACGCTAACTTGCAATACCTATGTCTGGAAAGGTTGGAGTAAATAGATATTTACCCCAAACGATGTTGTCTACTCAATATTCTTACTGTACCGATGCCTTGCGGGTGTTATTACGATGCCTGTGGCTCTAGCAGTCTAGGGTGGATGGTACAGAGACCCGTTACATAAAACTCATGCAAAGTGGTGTAGTGTACAGGAACAGTGAGAACAAACGACACAGACAACCAAAGCTACCGTCAAACATAAAACGTTTATTATAAACACACGGTAAAGGGGGTAGGGAAAAGGGGCTGAGCTGGACCCAAGAAATGAAATAATATAGTCAAAACACCCCTAAACTGAACTTGCCTGCCTCAAGAACCGCTTAGCTAACTACTAACCAATATAAAAATACAGTGGGTGGTCCGCTCAGTTCTAACTAGCGTTTTTAGACAACGTTTTCCTACGGGTTGTGTATGCCCAAGGGCGACTTGCTAAAAACCACTTTTCCCAGGGACACTGGGACAAACAAAAACACAGGTTGAACAAGGACTAAACAGCACACAGCTGTGAAACAGGACAAAGTGCTAAACAGCACTCACATGAAACAGGACAAAGTGCTAAACAGCACTCACATGAAACAGGACAAAGTGAGATGCATGTGCTAAACTAAGTGATGTATGTATGAACAAAGTGTCTGTCTATCAAAAAGGTATGTATTTCAAGTGTCTATGTCCATGTGGGGTAAATCAAAAGAGTCTCTCTGGTAGAACCAACTGACTGGGTTTTTAAACCAGGGGATGTGTGATGTGATTGGGTGATGGAAAAAGGAACAGGTGGTGCAATTAGGAGGGGTGTTCACTGATTGGTCCACCTCAGCAGTTAGGCAATGCACTCATGACTGCCAGGTGGGAAACACCAACGAACACAATCAGGAACATAAGGGACACCTGGGGAAACAGCCGGAGGGGAAAAACACAAACCCACATACAGGGTACCTGGTGTTGATAGGACTCAAGCGGTCAGTGTGAAAATTCCAGTATGACTCAAAGAAAGTAGTGATTTCTGAACATGCAATAGTCCTAACTAGCATTGGTAAATTATGCCTTGTGTGACTTATTTGCATGGGACTTTTTAACTGGAAAGGCATCTCAGATAGATGATAATGTAGCCAGAGTGCATTTTTAAAATGACTAATACTACAATGATGTTGGTAACATCTCAGTCAGGCATGTTAGTCCAGCTTTATGTTTTCCAATCTGCTCCTATAGACCTCCTTGAATTACTACTTCTTACTATCTTACCCATTGGTTTATGGCCTCTCTCTCCCTCGCTCAGCCTACCTTTCTGATCCGTGCTATTGTTATGACTGCCTCTCTCCTGAATGAAGTAAACACATACAGTACAATCCTAAATTCAGCTGCTGTCCTGCTATCAGAGATCCTATTCAATGACTCTGATTGATTTACATAATAACAGATCAACAGTCTATCTTGGCTTATCAATAATTTACCTGTTGGTTTGTTGCCTCTTTCTCTCCTTGCCTGTTTGTTCATGTCTATCACTTTCTTGCCATGATCATACATAGCATAAACCAAATTCTTAAAATATTGAACACACTTTAGCTATATCTAAATTATTCAAAACATAAACTGAAGAAAGAAAATTGCCAGCTTTTTTGTGTAGATTGTTACCAAGAACCGTAGTTACTTACCCACCATTCTTGACTGGTGGTAGCTAGCTAATTGCAGACCCTATGGTGCAGACAAAGACAGAGTTTGTGCAAATCATTTTAGCAGGCGTTCTTCCTTTCAAATCATTCACTATCACTTTCACACACCCATAGGAACTACAGTATTATCTAGCAAGCAAGCTACTGTAACGTTTGTTGGATTAAACTTGAAAGTAAAGATAGCAAGCTAACTACGTCTTAACTATTTTTTAGCAAGAAGAAATCTTATTTTTTATCACGTTTGTTCATTTTATAGCTATGAAAATCTATTGACGTTTATACACGTTGTACTTACTGTGAAAACAAAACTTATAGCTACAGTAATCCACTTAGCCAGCCTACACACACTGCTCGTCATGAAAGAATGAATGAGAATCTTGGATTAGGTCGTGACGGAGACGTGACAAGTTCCAAAGCGTAATTCTTTCAAAATAAAAGTACTACGCAAAACAACATTATTGGGGGGGGGGGGACTTTAACCCATTTCTAACATTGTGGGGGACATGTCCCCTCAGTCCCCCCAGCTCCTACGCCCTTGGCTGCAGCGACAGCAGGAATAATCAGGCAGCAACCAGTGGCAACGTGATTTGAAGGTAGAGTATGAACTTGGACATGACCCTTGACATTGTGCAGACAGATCTGGGACGACAACCAGGAATGTCATTGTTTTGTCGGCACCGAAGCAGAACAGTGACACGGGCGTGACACGTCACTATCATTGCAGGTAAAGAGACATGGAATCAAAGGAACAAATGCATCAGCAACCAGTAATAAGAGTAATGAGAAACATGAATTGCAGAAAAGAGAATGACAAGGATAGAAGAAATTGTCATAGCAGACAACCACTCAGACACAAAGCTGAACCTGGTAAGTTGTAAGATAAATCTGATCTAGTTAAGTCAGATTTATAAAGCACATTTAAAAACAGCAAGTGTGAACCAAAGTACTGTACTATGAAGTGTCTAGGACAGCAAAAAGAAAACTATGCATAAACATATAGCTAACTAAACATTTTTATAGGACATGACAGACATAAACAACTTCCAACCCATTTGCAGACTCAAATGCTAATGAAAAAAGATCTTAAGATCTTAAAAGGTCTTAAGGTGGGATTTAAAAATGTAGCTACTAGTGGAAGACCTAATATAAATATAAAGGTAGACTATTCCACATCTTTGGAACAGAAAAGCCACGGTCTCCTTTAAACTATAATCAGCACTGTGGAGCACACAAAAGCAATTGGTTGGAAGACCTAAGGGTCCTTGAGGAAGAGTGGTGGCTAAAGAGGTCAGAAATATTGAGGGGTGCTGATCCATGTAGCGCATTAAAAAGAAATAAAAGAACCATAAAATCAATCCTATATTTAACAGGTAGCCAGTGGAGTGAGGCCAATACAGGGGTGATGCTCTCACTCTTCTTTGTACTGGCTAAAAGCCTAGTAGTTGAACGCAAGACAAGGAAGCCAGACAGACTCCCATATATAAAGCATTGTAACAGTCCAGACGGGAGGATATTAATGCCTGAATAACTGTCGCCAAATCATTGAAAGTAAGAATTGGGTTTCAATTTGGCAATGGCCCGGAGCTGGAAAAATCTACTTCTGATAACAGCTTTTACTTGTTTATCAAATCTGAGATCAGAATCAAAAATGACCTTGAGATTTTTTGCATAGCTATGAATATTGATGGATAAAGGCCCTAAGTTATTAACAATAACTTTGGTGGAGTCTGTGGGGCCAAATACAACAACTTCTGTTTTTGTGTTATTTAACTGGAGAAAGTTTTTAGCTAGCCAGTATTTTGTCTCTTAGACAATCAGAGAGTGATTTCAGGAATTTCTTGTCACCAAGTTTCAGGGGAATGTACAACTGTGTCATCGGCATAGCAATGGTTCTATCAGATGTTTTTTTTCTAAAAAATGGAGCCCAAAGGAAGCATGTATAACGAGAATAAGATAAGGCCTAGGACACAGCCTTGTGGGACCCCACAGGTGATTGATGCAGAGGAGGAGAAATTCCTGATCTTTACAGAAAATGCCCTGTCTCTCAAATATGAAGTAATCTACACTGCTCTCCAGAGTAAGCACCTAGGCGGTTGGGTATCAACTAGGCATGATGCAAACCCCCGCCCAAGGACTTGCACACTGCATGTTAGTGTACATTTGGAAGAGCCACCCTGTTAGCATGACAACCACATGCAGTATGCGTCACTGCTGGAGTGTATGCTCCATAGCACAGTGAACATGGATTGCACACAATGCCATGGTAAGAAGACGAGATCGCATCCCACAATCATAGATCCCAGAAACACTCCTGCAAACCCCCAACACAGCACAAGCACACCCTCAGCTTTACCGAGACAGCTGAGTTACCGAACACATTCGACAGGATAACAACTGACAGATTGGGCCATGGCGATAAATAACACCTGAGATCTGCAGCTAAAGACAATGCCATTCACGGCAAGGGAAGCATCCACAATGATGTGGCAGCCCAATATAAATCCTTACCTGCTCAAAGTTATTGACATCATACCACCATCAGCTACATGAAGCTAGCCAATGTAAATACCCGGCACGGATACCAACAACACTGTCTAGACAGCCAACATACAGTACATGCCCGCAAGCGTAACACGTAAGATCCAAATGTGAAAGAAATGACGGTAGTTGGAATGACAACACCGCAATTCAAACCAGGGAGACGCCACACAAGACACGAGCAGCGCATGACAGACCACATCGGAAACAGATATCTACCCATCAAGGTGAAAGATCATATCCCACCAGAATCAATACCCAACCTGATCATACGAACCGCATCCGCAGAATGAATGCACAAGGGACAGCTCAAGAAAGATGTCCAGCAACACACGCTCTGCGTAACCACCAGGATCGAGAATGACGCAGGCCCCTAGGTGCCGGGGCGGAGGCTGAAGCAGCAGACCAGTCCCCGATGTCAGAATTTTCCCCCTGAAAACTGCAACCACAGCATCAATCCGCAGAACACAGGGACTCAGCACTTCCTCCCTGTTCGCAGCTCGGCCCTCCCCGTCTCAGAAGCCCAGGCTTCTTCCAGAGAAGTTGTGTGAAGTCACTGCATGACTCCCTGAAACCGGAACATAAGCCTCCAGCAGGAAATCAAAGAACCCTTTGTGACCGATGCCGATGGCAGCACTACAGCCAGGCAGTATAGACCTCCAAGATCACCAACACTTGGAGGATGAATGATTTCCCCCATACCCAACAAGGACAGCGCGTCCAGCCCATGTGAATCACAGATGATGACAGCAAAAAAACAACTGTGGAAGGTTCGCACCCGCATGATAGTAGACCAGCACACATCAGACTGAGTGAGTAACTTGACGATTAAATAGTCAGTATGAAATCTGCTGTTCTCATAGGAGCAATTCCAGACGTCAGCTGATACGAGTAGTTTATATAGGACGGCTCCTGTCACTTTTGGATGATTGACTGACAATAGGCGGGACTTCCGGCTTGGGGGTGGGACCTCCGGTCTGGTAGGTGGGACTTCTGGTGTGACGTATGCAGGGGTGGGACTTCCGGTGTGACGTATGTTCCGGGGCGGGACATCCAGTGTGACGTATGTTTCGGGGTGGGACTTCCTGTGTGACGTATGTTCCGGGGTGGTACTTCCTGTGTGACGTATGTTAGTGGTTGTAACTTCCTGTATGACGTATGCATGTCCGAGGGTGAAATTTGGTATGGGGTGTGAGTGGTATGTAATTTATGGTGGCTTTGATGTTTAAGAATAGGGCTCCAGGGTTCTGGGGATGTTAAATTCACCAGACAGTCGATGTTACTATAAGTCCGATGTTTATCAATAGGGCTCCAGGGTTCTGGGGATGTTAAATTCACCTGACATTCGATGTTACGATAAGTCCGATGTTTAACAATAGGGCGCCAGGGTTCAGGAATGTTAAATTCCCAAGGCATAAGATGTTACGATATGTAGTGTGATGTTTGGTGTTCAACAAAAAGGGTGCCAGCGTTCTGGAATGTTTAATCCCACAGGCAATCGATGTTACGACAAGTTTTACAACGCTTGTGTAACATGGGTTTGTGCCATTTTAACAAGAACAGAATCTTTTGTGTAGGAGGCCTTCTTAGGGAGTTTTTCCTAACCACTGAAATTCAACACTACTGTTGTTTGCTCCTTGAGGTTTAAGGCCGGGTGTTTTTGTAAAAGCACTTTGTGACAACTGCTGATGTAAAAAGGGCTTTATAAATAAACTTGATTGATTGATTGAAGATATAAAGAGGGGGTCGGGACTTAGGATTTTGGAGAGTTGCTGCTCATTTATTATTTTAACATGAAATGGTCCTTAAGACCAAATCCGCACATTGTAATGGTGCACACAATTGAAAATAATCCTTAGCACAAAATGCAATGCACTCAGGTTGATAAACATGCCTTGTTTTACATAAGGTTTGTAAACCACCATAGTACTACCTAAAAACATACATCGTGTGGGCGACATTAGTATTCTGAAGGAACACTAAACCTGGGTCGAGTACACATTATGGCTTGGTTGATTGTGTTATGGTTGGGTTAAACAGTGTTAAAAATAAAACTGACAAATTTGGTACATGTGTATGTATGATCAATGATTATTCGTGAAATCAGAATGGGTATTTTAGGTCAGCATTAACCTCTGAGATGCATTATATGGCAAAAAGTTACAAACGTACCAAGAAGGTGGAGTTTAAATTTGCATGAACAACCCTGATTTGTTGACAGCATAAGATCTGTTATTTCTGGTAAACAAAACGTTTGTAAATACGTCTTATCAAATTGTACAACGGGGCGTGAGAATGTTGTCTACAAAATGATAGAATTGTTTAAAAGGTAACGATGCTTATGAACTGTGGTGTTTGTGAGTTAGTAAATACCTGTCTGTGTGCGTGTGCGCGCGGGGATGTGTGACTTCCGGGTAATGAAGCATGAAATGATTTCCGATTTTTGTATGCTGTATTTTGGACTTGTGTGTTAAATGTATTTTTGAATAATAAGAAACGCTGGCTGGAGTATATAAGCTGATGAGTTTGTCCTTAATAGATAAAATGAAATGTCGCATTGTCGCAGTGACAATGCGATAACTAACGAGAACAGCGTTTCTACCTGACCGGAAGTATCAAATGTCAACAAATGCCTGAAATAGTTTAGCTTCACCCAACCGTATCACAATTTTAATCACTGTTACCAGTGTAGTTCTAACGTGATGAACGGTGACGTGTATCCAATGATAAAGTTAAGAGGCGTGACCTTTTAGGGGCTAGCGTTTGTGAAGTCATTATTAAATCCGCGGCTGACAGAAGATATTTGCTGTTTCGAGCACTGTATAGGCCGTTTACATAGTAAGTACATGTTCTTTTATTTGAAATAATTGTTTTGAATTGTGTTGTA
Source organism: Esox masquinongy (assembly GCA_016801175.1). NCBI lineage: Eukaryota > Metazoa > Chordata > Actinopteri > Esociformes > Esocidae > Esox > Esox masquinongy. The sequence continues at coordinate 4,864 of JACXGI010010913.1, read as the reverse complement.
ATTATAAAAGCTAACAAACGACACATTTGAACTTTTTAAGAATGTATAAAAGAAATTCATAATGAGAATGATGGAGCAATCCAAACGTTAAGCCTTTATCTGTCTTTCATATTGTTTGTTTAATATCTATGGTTTACGGATGAGTGAAATTCAACACAGCCTTGTTTGGAAAACACCTTTTTCACCCTTCAGACCTTGGTAAGTAGTCTTTTACCATTTAGTAATCATCAGCTTTAAATACCTGTATACGCTTGGTCTTCTTTTAACCCACACTGTTTTTATTTCAGACCAACATCGGTGTCAGATGGACTGCGAGGTTGTGATGTAACACAACGTCATGAACCGATGATTTATGTGTAAGTGTAAACATTGACAGACATTTTCATTGGTGTTCTAAAATGTTATTAACATTATGACAAATAATATTTTAACCTGTAAGTTGATCATTATTTACACGTTAAGCTAGAGAAATGGCAAAAGATAATGCTAACAACAGACCAGACACTGAACAACCATCAACCTCAACACATATACAACAGACCGTACCTAACACAAGTGCACACAGCGATACCGCCATAGATAATACTCACAATACAGCGAAAAGACCCGCATGTCGGCACCAGGGTCACCCCATCAAGAGGTACAAAACTGTGAATCTGATAATCTACAGATTACACATGAGCAAGTTAATACATTGTTGCACAGCAATACAGACATTAATCCTCAGATGCAAGGTTTGTCAACCGAGATTAGTAGCCCAAATATTTTGGACGATCTAGTTGACTCTCTTACGAGCTCTCTGACGCATACTCATTATAACAACCTAGCTAATTTTGAAAGGTTGAGATCTTTAACGCAGACTGGTTATGGTGATATTAGAGTGACACAACATAACCAATTTCACAATGTGGAATTACGACAGTCTGTAAATTTCCAAAATATGGGGGATGTTGATGATTTTGGTGCGTTTTATGCATGCATTATGGAAGGTTTGGATACCTTGATTGTTAGAGCTTCACACTTCGTACTAGGACCTACTGATCGTCTACAGATAGCCATGAGAGCTGATGAATATAATGAAAACACGTTTGGGGGGTTACTCAAAAGTGTTATGCAGAGTAATGCAGAGCTTTTGGTCGATGAATCACTAGAGCTAGTTGTGCAAATTGTCAACAACCGTGAGGGTGGAGGGGTGCCCCACGGCATAAAGCTCAAATGCTATTGCTAGATCAGATTATCACAAAAAAAGAAGGCATTTATATGTGGTGTTGAATAATGATTCTACGAGTTTTTCAATTTGTTTGATGGATATGTTGTACACGTGTGATGAGGCCGTGGCTAGTGGTTGTGAGCTACATACAAATGCTGGTTTAGCCTCAGATGATTGTGTGGCATTCGTGGATATCGTTTGGTTTGAACAAATCACAGGGTGTAAAATTGTTGTTCTTCACCGAGCCCGTGATGGGGGTTTTACTAAGCTTCAAAATAGCGAGGACCAACATCCTAGAACTGTCTATATTTACTTACACAACAACCATTTCTATGGCATCACGAGCCTGAAAGGTTTTCTGGGGGTGCCGTATGTCTGTGATTGGTGTTATACAGGTTTTAACACCCACGGTGATCACGGTTGTAAACACAGCTGTAGTGTGTCTTCATACCGATTGTCATACCCAGCCTCGGAACACAAAGCAGTGCCCAGACTGTAAGTGAATATGTTATTCTGACTTGTTATAGACATCATAAACGTCTGAAGTTCCACAAAGGTGCAGGTCGTTGGGTTAGCAGGTGTGACCATAAGAAATACTGTGTCAATTGTGGTCATCAATACACTGTTAGTATGACCAACTATAAACCCCACAAGTGTAAGGCTAACGTGTCCCAATTGTAACGTGGATCTGACTGTTGAAATGAATCATCAATGTTTCATAAAACCATCTAAACCCGAGGACCCCAGTGAACGCTACTTATTTTATGATTATGAGACAATAGCCAATCCTGTGAACGGTACACACACTGCACATTTTGTGTGTGCAATAACCTTTGATAACGAGACGTGGTGTTCATACGGAGATGGATGTGTTGCTGCTTTTTTCCAAAAGTTTAGGCAACCGAAATATGCTGACTACAACTTTATAGCACACAACTCAAAAGGTTTTGATGGTTACATCTTGATGCAATACCTTGTTAAAAATGGTATTGGCGCGACACTTATTGCTAATGATAGCATGCTCATAATTTTTACAGACAGCACATTCAATCAGAGATAAATCGATAGTCATTGTTTCCTACCGATGAAGTTGGCGGCTTTTCCACGTGCTATGGGTTTTAAGGATTCGAAAAAAGGCTACTTTCCTTACAAGTTTAACATCAAGGAGAATGAGAACTATGTTGGCCCCCATCCAGAACCACATTACTACGGTGTGAATACCGTGATGGCTAAAGAAAAATGAGTTTCTGCAATGGTACAAAACGGTTTCCACAGAAACCTTTGTTATGAAAGATGAAATAAAGGCTTACTGTGTGAATGATGTGGTCATCTTGAGAGAGGATTGTATGCATTACAGACTTGAGTTCCTGGAATGTGGTGGTGTTGACCCCTTCCGGTCAATTACGATTGCTTCGGCCTGCATGAAAGTCTTTTGCAACAGGTTCCTCACCAAGGACACAATTGCATTGGTCCCCTCAGACAACTACAATCATTGTCAGAAGACATTCTCAAACAGCTCAATCCAATGGCTTGAATATCTGGCCTCTGATGAGAATATATCGATACAGCACGCCCTGAACCGGGGTGAAATGAAAATCGGGGCATACTATGTTGAAGGATACGCTGAACGCGATGGTGTGCGCACAGCCTATGAATTTCTAGGTTGTTTCTGGCACGGACATTGTTCAATAAGTGCCATTGTTCAACAAGTACCAACCCGGTGATAAAGATTCAGTATGGGTTGATACACCAGCAATGGCTGAAGCTTGAAGCTTTAAAAGAACAACACAAGGTACATGTTCAGTACATATGGAAGTGTGAATGGAATCAGCTTAAAAACACATCCGCAGATGTCCAAGCTCTCTTGAAGACCTTTGACGCTCCAGAGCGCCTTGACCCACAGGATGCTCTTTTCAGTGGTCGTACCAATGCAATTTATTTGAAGTTTACGGCTCAAGAAGGGGAGACTATTATATAACGATGTCTGTAGTCTATACCCATTCTGCAACAAGACAAAGACTTATCCGATCGGGCATCCAAACAATCTTTTGAGGTTTCAAACTGATAGACATGTACTTTGGTATTGTTACGGCTACTGTTTGTCTGCCGAAAGGCTTTTATCACCCTGTTTTACCGCACAGGGTTGGCGGTAAGCTGATTTTCCCCTTGTGTATATTATGCGTCTGAAAACCAGGTGACTGATTGTTCACACACTGATTCAGAAAGAGCTTTAACTGGCACGTCGGTTTCTATTGAGGTGGTTAAGGCTGTTGAGAAAGGATATCGCATTGTGAAAATATTAGAAGTCTGGGATTTCACCAGGACATCAAAATCTTTTTGCAGATTACATGAGAACATTCCTGAAGCACAAGCAGGAAGCTTGCGGCTTTCCGCCATCAGTGGTTGACGATGATGCTAAAGAGCAATATATTCATGAATACCATGAAAAGGAGGGTGTGCAGCGTGACAAGGAGAACATTGTTGTAAACGATCTTTGGCTAAATTGGCAATGAATAGTCTTTGGGGTGAGATGGGTGAGCGGTTATACCTTATGAACACAATGTTAATTACAAATCCAGAGGAGTTTAGCCGCTATCTTTTCTCCAGTGAAATATAAGTTAGTAATTTCTCTTTCATCTCAGACACAGTTTTGATGTGGCGTTACACAAAACAGACACCAATCAAACCACGTAACGGAAATATTTTTATTGCTGCTTTTACAACAGCTTATGCTAGACTCGAGTTGTATTCACTCTTGGAGAAGTTGGATAGACGTTTGCTCTACACAGACACTGATTCAGTGATCTTTGTCACATGCCACAGGGATTGGGTGCCCCCTCTGGGGCCATTCTTGGGTGATTTGACCGATGAGTTACCAGATGGTGACAGCATCACTCAGATTGTTAGTGGTGGCCTAAAGACAGGGGTACAAAACCATTAAAGATCTGACTTGTCTTAAAGCAAAAGGCATTACACTCAACAGCTACAACTCGGGTATTTTACATTTGGAGATGCTAACAAGACTGGTTGATAACTATGTACGAGGTGAAGGTGGTGCTGATGATCATGTCCTTGCTAATGCAGACACAATTGCTAGAGATAGAGTGTACACATTGAAAAACAGAGAAGTGTCCAAGCGCTTCAGAGTTGCGTATTCTGCTCCCCAATTACAGCACAAGGCCTTACGGGTAGTAAGTCACTTTCTATCATGGATAGTGACCGTAGCAGATTTGACCAACGACTACAACACCCATTCAGCTGTGTCATTAGCGGACCCAGTAACTCGGGTAAAACGTATTGTGAAGATGTTGCTAGATAATGCCGATGTTGTTTTCTCCAAAGAAATTCAGAATATAGTCTGGGTTTATTCGAGTTGGGAACCGTTGTATGATGAAATGTTGAAGTTGAGAGAAATTACTTTTATAGAAAGTTTACCAGCATCGTTTTGTGATGACAATCTGTTACCGATTCAGAAAAACAGCCTTTTAATTATTGACAATTTAATGAAAAGAGCATCAGAGAGTTTGGAGATGGAGAGTTTTCACACAATATTCACACCACTGTAACCTGAGTGCCATCTACCTTGTCCAAAACATGTTTGTTAAAGGCAAATCTAGTAGAACTATTAACTTGAACACAAATTATCTTGTTTAA
>JACXGI010010912.1:0-28473 GCA_016801175.1 Esox masquinongy | reverse complement strand
GGATGCCACCAATGACACAAGTTTCTCAACATTTGTGCTGCACCGACATGTCCCAAACCGTGTGCTTCCGCTAATTTCCCTGCGTGCATCCCCGGGGGAAGTATAAGACGCCCATCCGGACCTCTCCACAGTTCCCCTACTTGTGTCGCTCCCCTTTGGTGCCATATCGTTTTCTCCTGTGGGGACGCCCCCTTTTGGAATCGCGCAATCTCTTCCTGTCCTATCTGGTTTTCCCCACTATCTTCCTCCTCTACTCTGACCAACATCATCTTTTGTGTGTAACCTGCCGCTGTCTTTGCTGCTTGATCAGCTTTCCACAACTTCAGCCCTGCCCCTAGGAGCCTGTTTCGAACAGTCTTTGCCGTGCACTTCATCCCAGCTGCTGTTTGCCATTCTTTTTGTAGGTCACTTGATGTCATTCTGCAGTTGTTGAGTGGCATTCTAATGTGTTGACGGTCATCTCGGTCAGTAGACAGTCGTTTTCGCCCTCTGCCAGTTTGTTGTCCCCAATGTCTGTTGCTTGACCAAGGAAGATGTGGTCATGCAATTACCTTCGGACAACGTTCCCACAACGTTGTAAGAAGGTAATGTCACGACATGACCAATCCACTACGTCACGGTTGGTCGTGGTTACATAACGTGTTTGCTGGGTATATAGTCAGCAGTGGGGAGCCACAATTAAACGTATCTTAGTTGTAATGATCTTCCTATTGAATTTCTTCAGTTTGTGTTGGAAAAAGAAGGTTTAATATCCAAGAGAAAAAAATATCCAATCAGATTTTTTTCTTTGAAAGTCTCTTGGTAAAAATACTCTTGCTGGGCTCAACGCTCATTGGCTAGGCCCTCGGGCATTAAACATTGACATTGACTTTAGTTAGCGCAGCATATCGGAATGACAGTACAATCAACCAATCACAAGTTGTCTTGTAATAGGTGGGACAATTGATAGTTTTCACGTGTCGTCATGGCATATGGAACGCCTACTTGGCGTGCAAAACAAACTCTCCTTCCATTGCCCTCCATCGAGAACAACAACACAACTTTCTCTAGTTATACTTCAAAATGCCAGATAGTTGCAGTTCCATTGGATGCGCTAACCGCATATATACAGCTCCGGAAAAAATTAAGAGACCACTGCACCTTTTTCTTTCCTTTCCAAAAAAGTTGAAAAGGAAAGTTTTGAGTGAGGAACAGAAGCGTTCAATTTGCAGTGGTCTCTTAATTGTAACCCTTCTGTTCCTCACTCAAAACCTTCCTTTTCGACTTTTTTGGAAAGGAAAAAAAAGTGGTATCCCAGCAAACATGTTACGTAAACACGACCAACCGTGACGTAGTGGATTGGTCATGTCGTGACATTACCTTCTTACAACGTTGTGGCAACGTTGTCCGAAGGTAATTGCATGACCACATCTTCCTCACCTGCTCAGGACGTCGCAGAAACGTAATTAAATGACGTACTGATAACGTAAAAACTTACGTACCAGTTTGGTAACGATCTTACTTAACTACACCTGGAAAAGTTAAACTCCTATTTTCGTTGCTACAGCGTACTTTGCTTACGCTGTCATTACTTGCCACCACATCGGAAACCATATTCCAAATATTTCAGAGTTCAGCTGAAAAAAACAATTATACTCCAATACACGCAATTCCTCAATTCAAATGCCATGTAGCCTAATCGCTCACAATACCAGATGGAAGGCATACACAAATTAACTGTGCACGCATGGAAGAGCTGCAGCTCGAGGGTCCCGCAGTGTTTTCGCTGTAGTATATGTACTCCTAAATAGTCGTAAGAAATTTACCTCAACAATTACATTATCGCGGTGGCTGTATACCTCTGATGTGTTAAACTATATTTATGTTTTTTACTCAAATATTTAGTGAGAACTAGCATTAGGGCGGTTCTTCAGGATTGAACTACACCGGACACAACGACGAAACAGCCACTACACCATTGCCCTCGGTACGTTCTGAAATTATGAGTTTACATTTTTTTTTATTAACGTAGCTACCAGTAGCGCTGGCTAATTTGTAGCTAGTATCATGTGCAGTTTTAGCTACCATTGGCTAGCTAATGCCTGAAGACATGTCAGTAGTCATAGTTTGTAAAAGGGGTGGGGGGTCTTGATCATAATGTGGGTCAAATGTGAAATTGAAGTCTTCTATCAGCAGGGGTTTCAGTAATGTATGTAATATTTCACTCTTTAGGTACCAGCAGGACTTCATCGTGTTCAGCGACCACATCACTGAGATCGTTAAGTGCTTAAATAATGCAGGACAATGGAACGATCGGTTATCCAGATCTGAAAAACTTTAGAATGCGCTATCAACTATTATGGCGAATCATGCCATCATGGCCGCAAGTCAAAGCTGTATTGTGTTGTAAGTGTCCACTGTATTAGATTAATGTAACCTTGTAAATAAAATCTCTCAATTGTGTTATTCTAGGATGGACACCAGAACTACATTTCTAAAGAAGACATGGAAAATGTGCTGTCATTAAAGACCACATTGACAGAAGTTGCTTCCATCCTCTGCATTTCCAGACCAAATCTGTACAAACTCATGAGTGAGCACAACACCTCATGAACAAAGCTTGCACAATTGAGTGATTAGGAATTGGATTCTGCAGTAGATCAAAGCAGAACATCCTCATGTGGGAGAGGTGATGCTTAGTGGACACCTGTATTCCAGAGACATTCTGGTGCAATGAAAGTGGTTAAGAGAGTCAATCAAAAGGGTTGGTTCTCGTGGTATTGAGTCTAGGAGGACAATATTTCTATGTGTTTATTCTGTGCCGTGTACAAATATCAACTGGCATTTGGATGGTAATCAAACTGATAAGATGGAAAGTACAGTAGGATGCTCATGTTTCTCCAGTGCTCTAACAACAATCAGGCTGAAACTGTTGAACTGAAGGTGCCCCTCTGTAAGCTGAAAATCGCATTACAGGCCTAGTGGGAAGGATTGTTGTTCTGGCTCAGTTTTCAGCTTTTTTGTTAAAAAAAGAGAAACAATCTTTCATCCTTAATAAGGACACACTGTATTTCATGGTAAATGCATGACAATTTAAACAGTTCACCTTGCTTTAGCCAAATCACATTTCTCCTAATTGGGATAACTGATACCCACACATTTTAAATGGAGAGAAATATTTGAAGGCCAAAGCATACTGTAATGTATTAAAGGAAATAATAAAAGACTGCAGTGTCATTCTAGCTGTCATTCTGAGAGCATATCCACTTCTGATGTTTGGTTTTCAGTGAACAGGCCTGAGTTGTCTCAGCATATGTGACTGAGCCATATGGATTCTCTTTTGGCCTCATTTCACTTTCACATCACAGTACTCCTCTGCCACAATAACAAGGTCCAGTGTTGGCCAAATTTAGCTGATCACTCCTGTCTTAGTAGTGCATGGGGAAAAGTATATCCTAGCTGCCTGCATGAAGCAGTTGATCTGGTACTAGTTGGATACTTTTTAACATATGTGGTGCCCACTTGGTTTTCATTTCATCCCTTGCATGCATTCCCACCCTGTCCTCCCTGACATTTAACAGGACCCATGGGGCTCATGGGTACATCCATGAAACACCAGTCTGCAGGAGTCTGTTGACAGTAAAGTGTTGTAACTATATATCCATCCTACAAAGGACGGTAATAGTATGCTTTTTGTCCTAATATAGTATGATTCTAGTCATGCTATCCCTAACCAGCTACCCTCACCTTCAGTCTGACGCTTACCAATACACTTGCTTATCAATTTTAGTGATATTAGTTTCGATCAGAGTTGGTTTCAAAGAGAATAGTTTTTGCTGCAATTCACCTATCTTCCACATGATAAATCCTACATACATCCCCTTTCAATGTAATCCTTTACAGTAATGTTTTGATATTGTCTCTGCAGTTCAGTTTCTGAGTTAATGTATAAGCACACACAGTGATCAATAATAAAGCAACACTGGATTTTTTACACATTTTTTATAATTTAATAATTATTTCGTATTATTGTTAATTCGCACAGACTTGACGTTTTGAGGCAACAGCCTGATGTGGCCAATTACCGTAATGGCAATAATATTCCGTTTTGAAGATATAACATTTAACATTTAGATTTAACATTAAGATTTACATTTAATATTTACATTTAACATTTACATTTACACTTAACATTTACATTTAACATTTATATTTAGCATATAAATTTAACATTTTTTTACTCCAGTTTAAGATAATTCTGGTTTAGTCATGTCTGTGAGTTTTCACAAGAACTCTTCTACTCTGGTTAGCCCAATAGCTATTATAGTGCTTAAATTTCAGCCGCTATCATAGATTTTTTTCAAATTGACCATTTTTTTCTATTAAGAAATGATGTAATCATTTATGTTAACCTTTCAAACAACAGCAAGGTACTTTCAGTTTTTCTAATCTAGCAATTATCCAATTTAGAAATGTTCTTATTTAGTCAAGGTATACTGTGTAGCCTACACAGTATACCTTGCTAGCAACTGCAGGCAATTCACCTATCTTCCACATGATAAATCCTACATACATCCCCTTTCAATGTAATCCTTTACAGTAATGTTTTGATATTGTCTCTGCAGTTCAGTTTCTGAGTTAATGTATAAGCACACACAGTGATCAATAATAAAGCAACACTGAATAGTTTACCCATATTTTATAATTTAATAATTATTTCGTATTATTGTTAATTCGCACGGATTTGCTGTTTTGAGGCAACAGCCTGATGTGGCCAATTATTATTATGATCTATTTTTCTTAGTGAACGTAAAACTAACAGCATATTCCGTTGTTGGGTTGAACTCTGTCAGTCGTTCAAATGAACGAAACAACCGTTCAATTGAACGATAAACCGACCGAGTCAGTCGTTCACAAGTCTTTTTTACTTAGGCAAAGGCAGTGGCTCAGTGCTTGTTTGCATCTTTTTTTTTCATGGCATCAATTAACTAACTATATTAATTAATATAGTTTGCGTTCAATTATCAGTTATAAACACGTCTATGATGTTCCTGCCTTGATCTATTTTTGTCTGTGAATGCACATAGAAGTTGATCGGAGAACTGAGCTGGAGGACCGGGTACGAAGCAAGTGATCATGTTGTAGTAATCCGCTGTCAAACGTTCGAATGAACGATACAATTGAACGAGTCACTAGAAAAAATGACTTGTGCGTCCCGAGTCACAAAAAAGATTTGTTCAAAACGAACGAATCGTTCGCGAACTGCACATGACTAATGTACAACAGCAGTACAAAACAACACTAATAGAGAACCACCAGAATTAAATCAGTTTATAAATGACCCAAAATATATTATTTAAAGTCAATGTTCACTATGCCTGCCATAGAAAGATACATAGAAAATATTAATTTGGTCCATCTTAAATCATGTCCATTCAGTCTCCCAGCATCAAACGGGTGCAATAATCCCATCTCTATGGCCAGAGGTGTCCTACTCGGACATCTATTCCTACTTTATTGAGTCTCCAGTAAGCAAATTACCAGTGAAATAGTTTACTTTTCATTCCTGCTCTACAGATAGTATGCAAGCTAGCAATAGCAACGTGCTCTGACAACTGACCTAGCTAACTACATTTGCACCGTTTAACACCGGTCAGTATGTGTTGAGTAGGTGACACTGACAGCAGTACAGCATGACCACAAAAGTAATAGGTGCAAAATGGAATGGCGAGAGGGAATCCCCAATAACAACGCTGTAACATATGCCTATGTGAAATTACTTGTGACTTGATAAGTAATTGTCATTTAAATTCTAATCATATAGGAATTTACACAGCAAGCAGGATGAAATCATGATATATCGAAGTTAGCTAAGTTTAGCATTTACATGTTACATGTAGCGATGGGCTTTTAGTAACCTAAACACAGTGATACTGTTTATATATACACATTATCTGGCCGTAACATATAATTGTTAATCAGACACAGCGTTACCTAAATGAGCTCTTGTGATACGAAATGTTTTCCACAAACATAAGTGTGTTCTTCCCGACCTATGGCTTGGACCCATAAAGCCCTTCTATCAGGATCTTTTTTTAGGACATGGGAGTGGAACTCATTTCTGATCAGAGTTTTTTGTTTTTATTGTTGGTGCAACCAACCACACAGCAACTCTTCGGCATAACAAGCGTTATTAAACTGACCGGTTTAAATTATCTTGTTTATGCTGTTGTAGTCTGCTACGAACCCTGTGGCTCTAGCAGTCTAGGGTGGATGGTTTACTATAAACATACGGTAAAGGGGGTAGGGAAAAGGGGCTGAGCTGGATCCAAGAAATGAAATGATATGGTTAAACACCCCTAAACTGAACTTGCCTGCCTCAAGAACCGCTTAGCTAACCACTAACCAATACAAAAATACAGTGGGTGGTCCGCTCAGGTCTAACTAGTGTTTTTAGACAAAGGTTTCCTACGGGTTGTGTATGCCCAAGGGCGACTTGCTAAAAAACCCTTTTCCAAGAGACACAGGGATAAACAAAACGCACAGGTTGAACAAGGATTAAACAGCGCACAGCAAACAATTGACTAAACACCAAACAAAACACCACAGCAATACATACTCACATGAAACAGGACAAAGTGAGATGTATGTATGAACAAAGTGTCTGTCTATCAAAAAAGGTATGTATCTCAAGAATGTCTATGTCCATGTGGGGTAAATAAAGAGTCCCTCTGGGAGAACCAACTGACTGGGTTTTTAAACCAGGGATGTGTGATGTGATTGGGTAATGGAAAAAGGAACAGGTGGTGCAATTAGGAGGGGTGTCCATGAGGCGCTGCACTCATGACTGCCAGGTGGGAAACACCAACGAGAACGGCAGGAGGGGAAAAACACAAACGCACATACAGGGTACCAGCATTCGTAACATAGTCTACGAGGGATGCAGGTTTGTTTTCCCCCACAACGGGGCGTGGAAATGAGAGCCTACCCTGAATGACGTATTACCGGTCCAACATAGAGGACCTAATGCCACGTTTCCACTGGTGCCAAACACTGGTGTTTTACTTTAAAGTGCAGATTTTTTTCTGTTTCCACTGACACGGGCCAGGGCCAGTCGGGCGAGTAGCCCGGCTCTCACTTGGTGCCAAGCCCCGGACTTTAGGACTTGGGGCACGGTTTGCAGATTGACCCGTGACGTAGAGTTGTAAGCCTTATGGCCACCCTGGATTTTGTCCCAAATTCAATAGTGCTTTTATATGACTGCCCTTGTGCAATTTTATAGGGGTTTAATCACACTGGAATTTCATACTTTTCATCTTTCAGAACTGTGTGCAATAGACCTAAAGAATATTTTTGTGCAATTCCATTTAGAATCCAATATCAACCAAGTCACATCACACCCATTTCCACTATAGAGATTTTGAATGAAGGCAAAACATCTGATGCAAACAAGGAACAAACTTTATTTTATAAAGCCATTTTTATATTGTCCGTTATCACAAAATGCACAGATACCCAGCTTAGAAACCCCAAAGAGCAAGCAACAACAATAAATTGATGTACAGTAGCTAGGAAAAACTCCCAAGTAGGGTCAAAAACCTTGGAAGAAACCTAGAGAGGAACCAGACTCCGAGGAGCCAGTCCTCTTTTGGCTGTGCCGGATAAGAATTTTTAAGAATAATCCTACGCCAATAGACAAAAAAATAATTTTAAATTTCATCTAAATTACATAAAAAATGTAGACATTATCATTGACGTTTCCAAATTGCAGAATAGGACCGCCAACATGTCCCAGTTTTTTTTTTAGCTGATTGGTCATGGTGCTCACAAGTATACGCACGCACGCACGGACGGACGGACAGGTTGAGGTGGATAGCTGATACACCCCATTGGAAGCAGTCTTGCCATGAACCCGGAAGTGGTATCCACAGATGTAATACGGATGTCCCCGGTTGCCGAGGACACGGCGATCAGCATAGGAATACACTGCAGTGGGATTCTGACAGAGAAAGACGAGGCAGAGAGACAACAGGGTGAGAGGTCCATCATCAACCCAGGTTTCTTCACACACAATACAGCCCCAAAAGATGTCTCTGTCCCTACCTCTACCTGGCAGCTTTCACATGCACGTCTCCAGTGTGTCCTTTAGGTTGTCAGCATTTGATTTAGTGTTCCGAGCAGGGTTCCTTTTTGACATTAGGCATGCCCCACACACACAGAGAGAGAGAGAGACAGAGAGAGACAGAGAGATTCGGTGCAGCACCTAAAAATATAAAAATTTGCATTGTAAATTTCAGGGCTCAGAGAAACACGTCCCACATGAGCAAACAAATGAATGGAGATACCTTTGTCAATTTGTCCATGGCTTCTTGGTATTTGTGTGTCAGGTGTGGGTCTCGCTGGTCTGGGAGCAGGAGGAAGCTGGTTAAGAATGGTGGTCACCTGTTGCTGCAGCTACACAACACTCAGAGAACACATACATTAGCAGGAGTTAGCAGAAGGGAAGACACTTGAGCAGAACTCTTCATCTGAAGATTTGGTATAATACCCAACAGCAAGAAGCCTTTTACTTCTAGACATTACTGAAAGAGAAACGGAGGTGGATGGACTTCAAATGTCAGGCTAAAGCTAAACCGATTTTAGTGTGGGTCCATATTACTCAGAGAACAAAATATGTCACATTGTGGCAATTGGGTCTTTGCAGTGAATGTTATACATTTTCCCTTCCCATTAATTAACTGAAAATACCTAATCGAGCTATTAGATTATGTGCTGAAGAAAACACAGGATCAGAGTGGTCTTCTACTTACCAGGGTCTGGAAGGTCAACTCGTACGTAAGTTGACCTTTCAGACCAGACCCAGTCTTAAAGTCGGTAGTGTAAAATGTTGCTTTGTAGATTTCAGGGGTCAGATGCAACGCACATAGACGGCAAACTCTTGGGGCACTGATGATACGTCCATTTACCAGGCAGTGCTGGATGGGCCTGAGGGAGGGAAACCGGGTTGTCAGACAAATTTTTAAATAAGTGTTAGACAGAGATAATTAGTTGGATGACGGAGACCCACCTGGTTGACAGTCCAGGCTGCATGTTATCACAGTGGAACCCCAGGAAGAAGCTGAACTAATCTCGTGTATCAGTCCTGGTTACAACACTGCCATCTACATACACACGCATAGACAGACACGTTAACCCAGGGCACACACAGAACGTTAGATACTGTATTCTACGTACTCCATACAGACAGACGCATGCCGGGACTATTAATGTGGCATGCATGTGAAAACATTTGCTGAAGTACAGTTATGATGTACAAACCTAGAGACGCCAAGGCAAAGTCAGGCAGCATGTCTGCCAGTGGACGACAACAACCTTTCATCTCATCCTGAGCGACGCAAACATGAACACAATCGTATAAACACACAGGCAACAGAGAAACACGTCCCATATGAGCAAACAAATAAATGGAGATACCTTTGTCAGTTTGTCCATGGCTTCTTGGTATTTGCGTGTCAGGTGTGTGTCTCGTTGGTCTGGGAGCAGGAGGAAGCTGGTTAAGAATGGTGGTCACCTCTTGCTGCAGCTACACAACACTCAGAGAACACATACATTAGCGGGAGTTAGCGGAAGGGACGACACTTGAGCAGAACTCTTCATCTGAAGATTTGGTATAATACCCAACAGCAAGAAGCCTTTTACTTCTAGACATTATTGAAAGAGAAAAGGAGATGGATGGACTTCAAATGTCAGGCTGAAGCTAAACCGATTTTAGTTTGGGTCCATATTACTCAGAGAACAAAATGTGACTCACTGCGCCAATTGGGTCTTTGCAGCAAATGTTATACATTTTCCCTTCCCTTTAATTAACTGAAAATAACGTGTGTGCTAAAGAAAACGCAGGATCAGAGTGGTCTTCTACTTACCAGTGTCTGGAAGGTCAACTGGTATGTAAGTTGACCTCCCAGACCAGACCTAGTCTTAAAGTAAGTAGTGTAGCAGATGAACGTTCAGTTTGGTTATGAACCGCTCTGCTGAAAGCACTTGCATTTACTGGTCTTTTACATTGTTGTGTCAATGCAACCACATTAACTGACTAGAGAACGACGCTTACGTCAATCGGCTCATCCCTGCGCATCAGGTGTAATGGATTCCATTGAATGTGTGATTCCCTAATACATTCATTATGTAAATCACTTTTTCTCATATGTTGCTTGTATGTCTGTGTATTCGACACACGATGGCAATATAACTACATACACTGCAATGAAATTAAGGGAGAAAAGTAAACAGAAAAGGGGAAGAAACTTGAGAGTAGGCTAATAATAACATCATTCGACATAGTCAGTACGTATATATTTATCCTACGCGAATAGATTTAAGGTGGCCTCGTTGGTACAAAGGTCTACGACGCTGCACACCACACGAGACAGCTGTAGCAGGTGTTCAAATACTAACCAATGCTCTTTTGCAATGTCACAATGTTGTTACGACGTTATCTGGCGACCGAAATTAGATAGCAGCTACGTTGTCAGCTATGTTGTCACAACCGGAAAAGTGAAAGTTTTCTTGTTGTCGCTACAACGTAACTAATTGACGTTGTCAGTTGGTCGCTAGCATGCCGTAGCAACGTGGTATTTCCAAGGTTGTCGGTTGGTAATCGCGAATCCCAGGCATCCTACCCAGTTGACCATTCATTGCCCTTTCCTCTTACATTTTTTATATTCATACGTACAGCTAGTATATGTACAGCTAAGTTCATTTCTGTCCAGTCAACATCTTGACAGTTTTCTCCAACCTTGTGTTTACCTGCTCCAACTGTTCCGTGAAATGTGCACAACACATTTCAGCAGGGTTCAACAGGGGCATTTAGTTTTACAGTGAGGTATTATGTATAAACATTATACATTTATTTTATCAACACCTTCCCAGATATATTAATGGCAATGCTGTTAGATCATCAGTCCAGACATTTTCTCCTAGCAAATTACATGACATATCCTATAATATACAAGAGCCCCATATGTAGCAAAAAAGTATATACATTTACAAACAAACCAGAACATTTATGTAATTTAAAAAATATTTTATTTATCACCCACCTCACACTCCCAAGTTGGTCAAAGGCACAGAAATTAAAATCAGAACTGTGTGGGACTCCATAACCATCAGGAAGGATAAAGTAGCAAATCTCATCTAGTTAACTCCAATGAAACTGTAGGTCTTCAATGGCAATAGCCATGATAAACAGTATTTTTTTCCACTAGTAGAGTCGTATCCTTCTCCAATCATTGACATTTTTGTTCCAGCTATCAACTGATCAAATTTAGAAATATTATCAAACTGGCCATTTTACAAATAATTAAAATATAAGAACACAAGCCAATATGAATGCTCTACTCTTCATTTGGTTATTTTCTTTTAAAATGGTGAAGAATTGTAAAATCATGAAGATAAGAAAAAATAAACAATAAATTGAAACAAACAATTAATATTATCCAACTGACAAAATACAATCACACAAGCAAAGACGGACACTTTACCCTTCCTTGTTGACAGAAATGAGTCTGAGTGGTCTTCAATTCTATCTTCACCTTCCTCTGCCGTTGGACCCGTTGCTGCACCTGGACATGGACAATGAAAACCAGTTTAAAAACAGTATAAAACAGAGTGTCAACCATTCGTTCATAATTTATGTCACTTTTACAATTTTGTCAAATATCTTGTTGAATCATTACTTGTGGAACTCATAGTAAAAATCTTTACATTTGAGTACTTATGAGGTGACTCGATGTTCATCTGTTTGAAAAAAGCTACCAACCAAGCTAGTTAGTAGTTGACTTACTGTACTGTACTGTAGCTTGCTAACGTTTGAGTTAGTTGGCTTGCTAGACAGTACTGTAATTCGATGGGAACTACCAAAGTGATTTTAGCTTTATGACAGATAGTATCTATCTGCTTTGTAAAAAAGTTAAATACGCTTACCTGAGATTCCTTGTCCAGAAATGATGACGGTGCTCCAGAAATGATGTCGGCTTAACAAACTAAACTGATGTTTGTTTAACGTAGTCGTACAGTACCGTTTGCTAGCTGCAGTAGTTAGTTAGCCAGCCAGGTATACCTTAAAAGAAAACTTGCGCTACCTGCAGTATTTGGCAAGGTATATTACAGTACTATAATGTAGGCTACACGACAAAATTAGAAAATAACTAAATTGGAAAACTGCTAGATTAGAAAACGAAAGTATGATTAACATCAATGATTATAACATTTCTAAATAGCAATAACTACTAATATAGGCTAACCACAGTAGCAGAGGAGTACTGGTGAAAACTCACAGACATGACTAAATCAGAACATAAATCAGAATTATCTTAAACTGGAGTAAAATGAACGTGCTATAGCCACCGGTTATGTCTGCTGAGATACTGTAAACTTCTGACGACTATTTAGGAGTACAAACTATAACGAACAATAGCGGAACGCTCGAGCTGTGGCACATCTGCGCGTGCACAGTTTACAATTTGTGTACGCATTCCGTCTGTGTTGTGGGAGATTATATAGAACTATTTGAATTGGTCTGAATTGCGGTGATTGGGGAATACTTGTAACTCTAAAGATCTTCAGGTGAACTTTGAAATATTTGGAATACGTGGTTTCCGATGTGGTGGCAGTAATGACATTGTAAACAAAGTACGATGCAGTAACGAAAATAGGAGGTAATATTTCCCGGTTATAGTTATCTAAGATCGTTATCAAACTGGTACGAAAGTTGTTACATTGTCAGTACGTCCTGTAATTACGTTTCTGCTACATCCTGAGCAGGTAAGTAAGATTACCAATTATGTGGTCATTAATTTCCTTCAGATAACGTTGGAGTTACGTAGGATCCTTACCAAACCGGTTCGTAAGTAGTTACCTTGTCAGTACGTCGTGTAATTACGCTCCTGCGACGTACTGAGGTGGTAAGGAAGATTACCAATTATGTGGTCATGCAATTACCTTCGGATAACGTTGCCACAACGTTTTGAGAAGGTAATGTCATGACATTACCAATCCATAACATCACGGTTAGTCGTGGTTACGTAACGTGTTAGCTGGGCTACTATTTATTCATTCCAATTAAGTATAAAAATGCCATAGACAGAATAACGCAAATTCCCGAGAAATATATTGAACAGAATAAAAATCAAAGCGCTTGAAAAGAACAAATTATCAAATAGTTAGGCTACTGGCCCAACTAACAGTGAAATATTCTACAACTAGGCCAATGATAAAAACTCGCGGGAAGCTATTTTGATCATGCTAATAATTGTAATAGCAATTGTTGCGGTTGCTCTCCGGGACATCAGGCTGCGTATCTGTAAAGGCACTTTGTGTCAAATGCAGATGTAAAAAGGGCTTTTTAAAATGAGTTTGATTGATTGACTGGTTGATTGATTGACTGACTGAAAAGGATATCCAACGAACGGCCGCATCTCGCTTACGGATAAACGAACTACGGGTGCGCATGAGTGGCGGGGAAGACGAATTTCGAAATCTCTTCAGACGTGCACCCCTTTTTCCCACCGCTATGACTACAATTGTCAGAGCGAAAAGGTAAGGATGTTTAAGATCCTTCAGATGGAACAAAAGTCAGCAAAGATGAACATAGATTAAACCTAGGGAGGGATTTGTATGGGGCCATTATTGTAGCAAAACTATTTACACGTGTGTGGAGAGTTGTGTAACTATCTCAATTCGTGTGTGCGTAATCAGATTTGTAAATGTGTAAAATAATCTATAAATGCGTACCGAGTTTTGTGATTGTGTACAGGAATCTGCAAATGTGTATTCATGTTATGTGTGTGCGTAATCAGAATTGTATGTGTAAAAGATTTGTATGTGTATTGAGATTTGTAAATGTGTGGACAAATCTGTAAATGCGTACATAGATCTGTGTATGTGTCGACAAATCTGTAAATGCGTTTACGGACAAGTCATCAGTTACAACCCGGACGGGCCTCTCAATTCGCTGAATTTTACACGTGAAATTTGCTACACTTCTGCCGCAGCAGAGATCTGTATGATCTGCAAATGCGTGTGGAGATTTGTATGTTTTGCCACCAGGCGGCGGTAGGACGCACTAATTTTAAGCGTGACATACATTGATGGGCTGGTAACGTAGTGGTTTCAGGAATTCCATTTAAGTCTATATTAAAAAAATATGGCTCCCAGAAAAGCTTGTCAGAATTATTGAGGCTGCCAACCGTCTCGACGGGACGCGGTATGGGCTCTAACTCGGGACATGCTTGCACATCCATTTGATTCAGGTAAGAGCTTTAGCTAAATTTGCTTTGTAAAGTGAACATCATTACTTTCGTATTATATGTATGTTAGCTATCTAGATGTTTGTTGTATGTAAACCAAATTAACATGACGACACTGGACACGCGTGATGGCAAAATCTTAGATACAGTAGTTAGCTACAGTCCTAATGTAGACACTTGTGTGTTGAGTTAGCAATTGTTTTTGCTAAATAACAGAACAGTAACCTAATGTTTGCTAAGTTGGTCTCATACCTAATCGCTAGTAAGAACAAATGATACCAGTAATATGTATCTTGTTAGTTAATCAATATAAACAAGTGCAACCGTAGTTACCCATAAATCATGTATTTATTAAATTCAGTTCATACAGTAGTTGCTTCAGATACTGATATAGCAAATTGACTAATTTGCCTTGATACTTGGTTAGCAAATTGCTTGAATACCGACTAGTTTACAAATTACTGTTTTTTATGTTCACCACTAGCAGATAGACGTACCAGGAAAAGTGTGAACAACCGGTGCCCACTAACGGTTGATCATCCTGGTCTACAGGCACCGTTGGAGGTGTGACAGACAATGTCCAGCAGAGCAAGTAGCGATGACATGAGTACTTCTGAGAATGGTAAGCATGGCATACTGAAGTTCTGTCTATAGATGTTCTGTCTCCCATTGCTGGCTTGCCTCTCAAGTTAGCAGGGTAGGTCCATATTTGGGAGACCAGACGTTGCTCTAAGTGTCCTGAACATTGTGCTCAGTTTGGATGGGTTGTTAAACGGGGTCCTGACTGATCACTACAGATCCAATGGCACTGATGGTATGAGTATGGGTTTTAGACCATGTCATGGCAAAATAACAAATATGGGTCTCAACTTACCTGGTAAAATAACAGGTTTAATAATCTATTGGCTAATGAAAAAACCTTCTGTTCATGTGTATTAATTAGTCTATATGTCTTTACTGTTCCTGTCCATTCCATCAGTGACCCTATCTGTCTGTTTATTCAGAACTCAGATGCTGCAGACTACCACAGGTACTGGGTCTAAAAGGAGTTCATATATCTGGGGTGGTGGAAAGTATGGATGCATCTACCTGTGAAAGACCTCTGCTTATATCATCCAGTCATGAAGGGTAACTGAGTTTTGGGCTGGTAACTGAGATGTCACTTTTTCAAATTTCCCAGATGAAAGTTCTTAGTTTATCCTTGAGCAAGGCCTAACCTTTATTGCTCCTGTTGGTCTCTCTGTCTCAGAGTACCTGCTAATTGACCAAAATGTAAACATTTGTGGAGGGAGAGGTGATTGGAAGATGTATGACAACTAGCTGCTTGAGAAAAATATTGGTTAAAGCCCTGAACTACCCAATTTACATTTCAAGGGCTAGACATTTTTAACTCTTCATTTGTGATTGTTGATTGCTTTCTTTGGCAATGTTAATCTAATTAGATCATGTGTGTAAGCAGTTTAGTATTTCAAATACATGGAATAACTGGGGATTCCAGAGGAGTGTTGACAACCACTGCAAAAATCCACCCACCATGTAATCTCTAGTCCAGAATCCAAACCAGTAAATCTACAGTATCTTGCCTCTGGGAGTAGTTACACGGACATCTGTTAAGACTGAACATTTTATTTCTTGCTGATTTTCTTTAAGTCCTAGACACATGAGGGTGCAGAGGGAAACACTCTAGATACCTTGAGGGAACGGAGGACCAGACTACTTTCAGGGCATGTCCTCCTGAGTCAGTTTACTGCTCCCAGTACCTCTACAGTTCCACCCAATCTCACACAATCTGAAAAACAACCCATCAGTTTGACACCAAGCTTCACCAAGCTGATGGGTTGTTCCATAATAGCTAATATTGGCCTGTTTTATCCTCTCTATGAAACAAGGTTTCCATAATAGCTGATATTGACCTGAAACGTCCTGCGTTACTACTATTGTAAACCTGTTACTAACTTGTACCAGATCCTATAGCTAATCAACATTTAGTGTTTGAACAACCCAGTTTATAATTCTATACTACTAATCAGGCGATAGAGTTAACAACATTAAGATCTTAATTTCATCACTAATGTAAATAACACATTTCACACTAAGTACTAGTGTTTAATCAATTTTATTTCAGACCGAGGCAGGATTCAAACTGGGGAGATTTAATTGTTCTGCCACAGTCTGACAATGTTGCTGATGTTAGATTTTAAGAAAAAAATCATGACCCCAAAATAAGTGTGCTATACAGGTCCAGACATTCATGTGATTCTCATATATAAAAACAACAGACTAGAACATTAAACATTTTACTGGTTGTTGAGGGTCAGGCTGGTCTTCTGTTTCATATGAAATTCTGCCAGGCTGTCCACCCAATCCATTCCTAGTAAGTTGTGTTCATCTACTGCTTGAAAGATTGTCAGCACTCATTTACAATTGAACACTGATTGCTGTAGTTTCTGTATGTATTATCTAGTGGTTCTCCTTTGTCATCTGTAAATATTCATGCTGTAAGATTGTATCAGTGTTCAATACAAATCAGAGCAGGAAGATTTATTACTGGAATACAGACCGTATTTTGGGTGGGTTATAAATTGTTCCACTCACCCACTGGTGTTATCTGTTCATCAAATTCATTTTATAGAGCCCTTTTTGCATTGGCACTAGTGGGAATGGGACCTAAGAAGAAACAGAGAGTAGACAGTCTTTGAGGGGTCCTGTTCTGCTGTTCTGGGGGAAATTCATAAGAATACATTACCTTTTTGGTCCAATATTTTTGCATGTTCCAATTACTGGCAGGTCAGTAAATATAGGTGGGCTGAGACTTTAGGCAGAATCCAGATCAGCTGCACAACCAGGTGGATAAAGATGGGTGACCAGGTGGCCCATCATCACTGTGTAGATCTGCAACACAACCAGGTGGCCTATAATCACTGGGTATATCTGCAACACAACCAGGTGGATTTTGAGCAGGGACCGCTAGGAGACATCAGGCCAGGTAATCCAAAAACACAGTCCAAGGACTATCTTAAGATTCAACAGGACACCACAGTAATTAGCAGGGGCATTCCTCCAAAAGGATACGTCAGAATTCAGACTGACCCTTGTCCCCCGGCACAAACACTTGCATCATAAAAACTAAGGACAGAGACGGGGGGTGTTGGAGACTGTGGTATGCAGTATCCAAGTAA
The DNA here is from genome assembly GCA_016801175.1 of Esox masquinongy. NCBI lineage: Eukaryota > Metazoa > Chordata > Actinopteri > Esociformes > Esocidae > Esox > Esox masquinongy. The sequence goes on along the minus strand of JACXGI010010912.1, from coordinate 11,009 downwards.
TATTATGGAATATTTAAATACACAGATGCATGTTTGGTATTAGTAGAAGGATAAGTGGAATATGTCTTTGAGCATGTTTAGCCCGGTAGTGTTCTCAGTAGTCAGGACCCACGGTGGAACATTGTGATCCAGAACACTGGTGGCCAGAATTGGGGACAGAGTGTAGGGCTCCAGGCAGTTAACCTGGAAAGAGGTTGAGATGAAGAATGGAAAACTATGAGACAGGTGAGTGACAACAAAACTGAAACTTACACTGTACAGTTTGTCTGGTTATTACTTGTTTGTCTGGTTATTAACAAATTTCCTTAAGCAGCAAGGCCCTTTCTATTTGGAATTGATCATCCCACCCACTGTTAATATGTACAAATGTTTACATTTGAGTAATTTATCAGACACTATTATACAGGGCAATTTACAGTAGTATTTAAGATTAGGTGCCTTGCATAAAGTCAGAGACATGTTTCACCATGTTACCTGGAGAATTTTAACTAGCAAATGACTCTAAAAGCCAGCTTACTCTCCAGTTTTTCCCAATTACTGGGTGATGTGAGCGTAGATTGTTTTGTTAACATCTTTCAGTCCCAGTACCGTTGCAATGGGCCTTATCTGTCCCTTGGTAGTCTGCAACATCAGAGCTCTGAAAAAAGAGATGACAGTTGTGGTGAGTGTTGGGACAGACTGAAACATTAATGAGGTACTGATTAGGTGATTACCTGAACCAAATGTAATTTAATGAGGAAAAGTATAAAAAAAACACTGCTGTGGCCATCGCTATCCTCTTGCAATAGGACCAGCTGGATGGCAAAAACAGAGCAAGTAGTACCTCAAAGTTAATTTGACTAAAAAAATAACTATTCAACATGACAAAAGAGTTGAAAAGAAAAACTTTGAGTGAGGGAAAGGTTCAATTCTGGCTTTACTGGCAGAGGGATACAGTGAGCGTCAGGTTGCTTCCATCCTGAAAATTTCAAAGACGGCGGTTCATAAGAACAAGGTCAAGCAACAGACATTGGGGACAACAAAGCTACAGACTGGCAGGGGGCGAAAACGACTGTCCACTGACCGAGATGACTGTCAACTCATTCAAATGTCACTCAACACCCGTAGGATGACATCAAGTGACCTACAAAAAGAATGGCAAACAGCAGCTTGGGTGAAGTGCATGCGAGGACGGTTCGAAACAAGCTCCAGGGGCAGAGCTGAAGTCGTGCAAAGCTAGAAAAAAGCCCTTCATCAATGAGAAGCAAAGAAGAGCCAGGCTGACGTTTGCAAAAGACCATATTGATTGGACTGTAGAGGAATGGAGTAAAGTCAACTTATCTGACGAGTCAAATTTTCAGCTTTGCCCAACACTTTGCCCTACTTGAATTTTTGTGCCAGGAGTGGCATAAAGTCACCCAACAGCAATGTGGCAGACTGGTGGAGAGCATGCCAAGACACATGAGTTGTGATTAGAAATCAGGGTTATTCCACCAAATATTGATTTCTGAACTCTTCCTAAGTTAAAACATTAGTATTTTGTTGTTGAAAAATGAATAAGAATTTGCTTTCTTTGCATTATTTGAGGTCTAAAAACAATGCATCTTTTTTTTGGTTATTTTGACCAGTTATTTTCTACAAATAAATACTCTAAAATGACAATATTTTTATTTGGAATTTGGGAGTACTGCTGTCAGTAGTTTATAGAATAAAACAAAACTGTTCATTTTAACACATACCTATGAATAGTAAAACCAGAGAAACTGAATTTTGCAGTGGTCTCAATTTTTTCCAGAGCTGTGTGTGTACATACACACGCTGCCATCGTTCACCAAAAAGAGACATTCGTTTCTCGAACGACCCATCAATGGAGAGCAGGGGGTTTCGAGAATCGCGGGAAAATTCCACACCACGATGTCTGTACTGTCACAATGTTTATACTCTAACGCGACTGGTCCTTCGCTCACGTGGCTTGCGTTTCTGCTCTCTCAACGTCATTTTCTGCTCTCTCGATTGAACTTTTTCTTCTCGAAGTGGCACCGGCGTGTGCGCGAGTTTGGTCCTCTGCACGCACAGCTTGTTTTTCTGCTCTCTCGACTGATGCCATAGTGTTGTGGCACCAGTTGCGGTGTGCGCCGCTTTTATTGATAATGGGAGACAGCTGAAGCATGGTCAGAAGTACAGGCTGGGGTCATACACGGGAAGGCACAGATACAGATTGAGGTACAAAAGAGCTGGGCAGGTCTCCAAATGTCGGGCATGCAGAAGGTCAAAACACAGTAGTCCAAACGACAGGCAAAAGGACAGATAGGGGCGGGACTGGGAATCGGAGTCAAAGGTAGATCGGGCAGAAGCAGGTCGGTACACAAAATCCAATACTGTAGACAATCCAAAAAGGGCTTAGTAATAATGCAGCGAACAAACAATCAATACCTCACAATCGTAAGGCTGGGAGTAAATGAACTAAATAGTGGGAGAAAACAAAGTAAGAGGTAATTGACACAGGTGATCAGTATTCAGGTGATTGTGAGGCGGGAAGAGTGGTGCGTTCAGGTAGAGTAGAAGGTTGAGATCTAGAAGGTGCGCTGTTTCCCAGTGAGGAGTGATGTGAGGGGCACAGACCTTACAGTTATCATAGCCTGTAAAGGAAAACATTTTATGTACCTTTTTGATAACAACGATTTTTCTTAATAGTAGAACATTAGCTTCAGTTATTCTCTACGTGTGTATGAATGTATTGAATACATCGGATGAATGTATATTTTCATAGCGAAATTATCAATTTAATTAATAACAAGTCTGGAGCTGTGGTTATGCAACTGTGCTACGTTCAAGACTTCAAGAGAAGCTGAAAATCCTCCTGGCACCGCCACGCAGTGTTGCCAACTTAGCGACTTTGTTGCTATATTTAGCGAGTATTCAGACCCCTCTAGCGACTCTTTCAAAAAAGCGACTAGCGACAAATCTAGCGACTGTTTCTGGTGTTTTTGGAGACTTTGATGTGAAAGCACGAATCGTTCTTACTGTTCTCAACGAGCAGCGGGTGCTGCGGTGGCCCCTTCCCTGTCCCAAAGCACTCACAGGCGGTCCTCACGCAGCAGTCCCTCCCAGCTGCAGTCAGAACAGGAGATGTTCACCCCTCCGCGTCCAGAGACTGCAAATGAATCGCGCATGCGGGAAGGCGCCGCTGGCTGATCCCGAACTGGCTTACATTCAGGGCGGGATGTAAATGTAAAATGTTTTGTCTAAAATAAATCACTGCATTTGACTCACACAGCCTCAGTCACTTACTCAACTCGTCCACTGTCCAGGAATTGTGACAAAAAAAACAAGAATCGACAGAAGAAAGTTCATTTGTAGTTCTAAACATATTTAGGCTGTTTTTTACTCACTTTTTGTCTCTCCCACGACATTATTCCTCTCTCCTACAGCGTCCTTCACTATTAGATGCACATGGCCAATTATGTAAATTAGGCGATGACATCATCTAGCGACTTTTAGGACAGCCAATAGCTACTTTCCTTAGTTGGCAACACTGCCACCACCAGCGAGCAACTCCAGGCAATGCGAGCTTTTGGAGCCAAATTGAGCACAAATGTATTGACTATAGGAAAAGAAAAACGTTACTGAAATATTTCATAGTATGAAAAACTAAATTCAATCGTATGAAAAAATAGATTCAAGTGTGGAAAAAGTGTATGCTAAAATCATTAAATGGATTTTCGCATCCGTTCTTAAAATACCCTCGTTCAAACACGTTTTTTCCATGTTCGTTTCTTCTTACGATTACAATTTCTTCCCACCTTTGTTCGATATGGAGGACCAAACCTGCCAAAATTAGAAATAAATTAATAAATAAATAAATGTATCAATAAATATATTTATACTTAAAAAATATAATAATAAATTTATTAATCAATATTATTTCCCTATTTATTTCATTCCTTGATCATTCATTTCTGTTTGAATTTTTTTTTAATTCATTTCCATAATCTTATATTTCTGTACATATTTATATCTGTATTTATTTCCATATTCTTTTATTTCTGTATTTATTTGCGTGTTCTTTTATTTCTGTATTTATTTATTTCTGTATTCCCTTATTCTTAAGCTAATAAGGGGGCGGGACTAACTGTCAGACGTAGCAATCAAGCCTAGAACAGCAGATAGAATCTGACTGTGAAGACGGTGAGTGCTGTTAAACAGTAGATCCTCGGCACATCCCCATGTTGCCAATCACTATTCCGCACAGGCATCGTTTAAGCCAGACCTGGGCAAGATAAGGCCTCCGGGCCGGATTCGGCCCGTTGAGTAATTCTATCTGGCCCGCGATACATCCAAAAATTAAAAAATAATACAAAATAAAAAATACCTGACGAGGTCCGCAGATTACGGTAGTTTATTTACTGCTGCATATTTATTTATTTTCAAATTAAATGTCCCGTGGCACTCCTACGGAAGTAAATCTGTGCCAACGGATTTTGAATTCGAATTTTTAGCACTGAATTTTTTTACATTGAATTTTGAACACTGAATTTTATTTTGCATCTAAATCAGACTTTCAATTTTAAAAGTCATTGAATTTCTAGCACTGAATTTTTTTACATTGAATTTTGAACACTGAATTTTATTTTGCATCTAAATCAGACTTTCAATTTTAAAAGTCATTGAATTTCTAGCACTGAATTTTTTTGCCTAAGACATTTTTTTTCAATGTTTAAAAAATTTCAATGTAAAAAAATTTGATGTCTCAAAAAATTCAGTGTAAAAAAAATTCAACATCTCAAAAAATTCAGTGTAAAAAAAATTCAACATCTCAAAAGATTCAGTGTAAAAAAAATTCAGTGTCTCAAAAAATTCAGTGTAAAAATAGTCAGAGTCAACATCCGGGTAACCAAGGAGAAGCAATCGATCCCTGTATCAAATCATCCAACATCTAGCCAATCAAGTTACGCTCCATTGGTCATGTGACGCCAAAACAGGAAGGCGGTGAAGTTCAGGTGAGCTCTGGTCAGAGCTCGGCATGGCTCAGAACACAAATGATGGTGCATCGGTGAGTGTACTCTTCATTTACCTTTTTGTTTGTAAAAGTCAGTAATATTTACCGGACACGTTGCACATTAACATAATTTGTTGAACAATGTCTACAGGGAACTTTTAATGAGGTGGCGTTCGTTAAAAGTGTGTTAGCTATTAGTCAGCGTTATGTTAGCTAGCTAGCGTTATGTTAGCTATTAGCTAACTTTATATTAGCATGGTCTTTTTCATGCTATTTTTTTCAATGCAGGTACTTCTTCAGTGACTCACATGGCCTCGTGAGGATAGTGACGATGATGACGATTCTTCAGTTGACACCAAATGCCGCATATCAGGCTATCTTCGACAGTTCATTGCTGATGGTAGGTGTACAGAGACACTTGGAAGTGCTATTTAAATATTATTTGGTTACCTGTTAAAGTAGTATAAAAGCTGTATGGCTATTTAAATATTCAGCGTGAACTTCACACATTCACTATTGAGCTAGAAACAGCAACATGACATGAATTTATTTGTAAAAAAATCCACCCGATTTAAAAAAACAAGAAAAAGTAGTCATGTTGCTGTTTTCAACTCAAGAGACGAGTCCAACCAGTCTCATTCATAGTTGGCCATTTATCCTGATGACTAATAAAGTCAAAAATATTTTTAATTCCTTTTAATCTACTCCATAGCAACACCAACTGAACTGACCGACCTGGTCAAATTCTGGACCGGATGGGAGATTCTACCACCGAGTCTCTCTGTAGAAGTGGTCGAGGGCAGATACCCCACAGCCTCCACTTGCTTTGAGACCTTGCGCATCCCAGGGCATTACAAGGATTACACATCTTTTAAATGTGACATCCTGGCCTGTATTGACAGTTGCCATACAGGATTTGGTCTTGTGTGAGTGACATTTGGCTTGTATTTACCCTTGTAAGACAAGATTTGATGTTAAAATGTTTGTTTTTAAGCTTGTTAGTTGTTCTGTTAAAAGACCTGTAAACTATCTCACGCTCAAAGAAAACATTCAGGAAGTTGTTAATGTATACTGAATATATTTTCACACTGTTACTGAGAGTACTTTGCAGTAACCTTTGGCAATAAATGGTCAGTTCATTGAGGTAAACTTCTCTGAACTCCTGTGAAGCCCTCGTATAACCACTGAAAAGCAATATTTTTTCCCAATTTCCATCTCAGGTTTGGGAAGAAACCTCAATGTTCAAAATGCATTGCTTTTTCCTGGTTCATGATCCTTTCACACGGTGTAAGGGGGACGGACAGCGAAAGAGAAGGGCAATAAAAATAAGAAAAGGTTATTAAACGATAACACAACACTTATTTTTTTCTCACCTTCCAGGCAGCCATTGATTTTTCTTTGCAAGTTTAGTACACTATAAACTTCAGACTTAAAACCTGTTTGAGTTAAGTAATCAATCATAATGAAATGTCTGATGTCTAGACTGTTAAGCAGTTGATATACCTTTTCATTCATGTTATTTTAATAGGTTAACGTAACTTGTCATATAAATGTAATTATTATGTCGTGATTATTTAGGCGTAGGTCTTTTTGAAACAGATCACCCTACTTCAAACCAGTGAGAAGAAAAATGTTATATAACCAAAATTGTTTTACCTATGTCAGAAAATGTTGTGTTCATGTAGAATAAAATGTCTTTATAGAAGTTATAATTGTTGACAAATACATTAATACAATTAAAATGTCCTTATAATTGCATCCGTAATAAATTGTTTATATGCTGATTATACGCAATAAATAGGGGGACTTAAGTATTACTGAGAAAATAGTAACAATTAGGGTCATCTGTCAATCTCAGCTTTCACAGTAAAATTTGGTATACGTATATATCTTAAGTTTTGCAGTTTAACATGTTCCTTGTAAACCATCTCTGCACTGATAACATTGAAGCAGGAGTTAAGTGAACTATAAGGGGGTGAAAGCTCTTTTTGTAACGTTCCTTGTGTTACATTAAGTAAACCATTAATACAGGTGTTTAAAGTGAAATGAACTGGACTGGTTTAATTTTTGTAATGTTACTATGCTGCACCTTCCTCTTTTTCTTTCTCTTGCCAAAGCAATAACAATAATACAATTCAGATTATGCAATAAATGATTAATTGTCTCTCTCAACTCAAAACTTAAGTCATTCTGATCAGTTCTTTCACAGACCAAGAAACTGCTCACAAAATTGAACAGCAGCAATGTAAGTATCGCAGCCAAAGGACTGGGATGCAGCTCTTGGGTTAACTGCATCTCTTAAAGCTGTCATTTGTCCATCGGTCAGGGGGCATGCTGTGTCTGGAACAATGATGCTCGACTGGTCATCAAATGGAAGCCCGCTGTTTTCCCACTCAATGTCAAGAATATCCATGCCCTACAAATAGAGAGCATTTTGAGTTGTATGCAGTAAAAGTAGGCACACTTTCAAATACTACAGAATGTGCTCTTGGCTTTTAATTAAATTTCCAAATACGTGAACCACACTATTCATTCAAATCACATTATATTTGTATGTACCTCTTTGTTATCTGGTCCTGTAATTGGGTAATGTGTACGACCCCGCTCCCACAGCTGGTTAGGGGTCATGTGGCTTTCTGTTCTCAGCGGATGATTGTCCCAACCATTGCGAAAAGTATCTAGGTCATCCTGCAGGCGTGGGAGAAACACGAAGTGACAGCAGAAGAGGTGTGTTTCATTGGCGATGCTGAGGAAGCCCTCTTCTTCCAGGTAGTGGAGAACATCATAGTAGATGCATGTTACAGCTACCCACAGGTCTCTCCACAGCCGCTCAATCCTGGAAAATTGTAAATGAAAAAATAATAATTTTTATGAAAAAGGTTTTTATCCACAAATGCACAAAAATAAAAAATGTAAGATGTCCAACTGATTTAATAGTTAAAACCGAGTCTTTGAATTTCTTCTTTATTTTGTGTTTATGCATAACCCACTATATTTGGAATTAGATCTTGTTATATACTATACTGCATGTCATTACACCTTTGCAAATTATAGTACTCCTGCTAGCAGTTGTATGTTAACATACTACCACTACATGGCATCAGTGAGGTGGCAGCTTTAATTAGCAGTATCTATTCCATCGAACAAACCTTTGGTTGTGAACACTCTTCCCGGATACAAAGCTGCTCTTTCCAGTGCCATGGACTGTAAACATGAAGCGTGCAACGTCGAAATTTTCCACTCCCTGATCAGCACAAACCCTAAAGTAGACACACAACACTTTCAAAGATCACATATATGTAATTTTGGCAAAGTTTATTGGTTGCTTATTTACACAGTGCAAAGGAAGTGGTTGAAAATTCAGAAAATGTATATATATTTTTGTTTTGCAAATTATACTTGTGTGGGGTGGTATGGTGTTGGGCACTGTATTGTACTCAGAGGTGGAAGAAGTATTCAATTACTGTGATATTGATGTAGTTAAAGTATTGCAGTAAAAGTAGTAGTTTGCTCCCTTTGACTGATATATTATTATATATGACATCATTAGATTATTAGTAGTGAAGCATCAGTGTTAGAGCAGCATGTTACTGTTCTAGCTCCACCTTCAGTAGCTACTTTTCACTACTTTATATACAGTAAGCTAGTTTAGTCCAGTGGTTCCCAACCTGGTGCTGCCCCCCCCCCCAAAGGGTCAGCAGATAAATGTGAGGGGTGGTGAGATGATTAATGGGAGAGGAAAGAAGAAAAAAAGTTCTGATACACAAATGTGCTTTCAGTTTTTGGATTTTTTCTCTAAACTTCTCACATGGTTTGATTTTAATAAATGTTCAAATGATCCAATATTTCAGCAAAAATGAAAGATTAGAGGGACAAAAAGGTTGGAAACCACTGGTTTCATTTTTAACAATGTGTTGTATTTTAAAAGCTTGTTATATTATCCATTGTGTCAAATCTTTATCTGAAAAGGAACTAAAGCTGTCAGATAAATGTAGTGGAGTAGAAAGTACAATATTTCCTCTGAGATGTAGTGGAATGTAAGTACTCAACTACTGTACAGTACAAGCACCTCAAATTTGTACTTAAAAGTCCCCCTCGACTCAAACAATAGTGTTTCTTCTTGTTGCCAGTTAGAGTTTCACTGTGCAGAATTCGATACGTGTTCAGAGTTTGACGCTAAAGGGCTGTTTTCACATTCATCTGCTGACAGTGGCAGGTTTCTGAGTTTGTTGAAAATTCAATTTTAATTAATATTATTCAAAGTATTTTATATACGTCTTAAAACCTGTCTGAAGGTGATCTTTAAGTACATTACTTGAGTAAATGTTCTTAGTTACTTTCCGCCACTGCTTGTAGTGTTGTAGTGTAAAAACTCCCAGTTTAAAATATGCATTTACCTGCACCAAGATACATTATCTGCAGCACAAATGCAATTACACGTCTATGAGACACTCAAGTATTTAATGATTACATAAATGTGTACTCTTAGTCCAAACAACTTTGCTTACCTTACGGGAAAAACCGTCAATACCACCAAAGACAACAATGTTGTTGCTGAAAAAGAAAAAAATAATTTGTCAGCTGTATATAACATACTGCAAGTAAGAAAAAAGTGTTGTACAGACAGTTGCTAAATGTAATAGACTATATGTATACCATTTTAAGAGGTTAACTGTGATGGTGCATATACAGTAACATTAAAGAAGCAGTATAAAAAATGTGTTATGGTGCATACTGATAACTACCACATACTTTACAAACACTTCGAATGTATGCATTTGTCAAAAAGATTGCTTAATAAGAATTTACCGAATCAATTTATGGTTTGTATCTATGTGCATCAAAGACTGGGGTCCTGGAACCGAGTAGGTCCGTCCAGCAATACATCCTACGTGGACCATACGGCTTATGACACCAGTGGTGTCAACACGGTGCATGGAGGCTCTGACACGGTTATACTGCACCCTCAGTCCTCTGGCTTGCAGAAGGGCCTTCATCATTCGATATCCAGAGTGAGGCTGCCTCGACTTAATCTCTCTCACACACTGATCTAACTCTTCATCTGTCATAGTGCTGTATAATGCCTTAACTGAGAGATCAGACTCAGCCATGCGTCGGTATACTGTGCGCCTGGACATCCCCAAAAGTTTAGCTATACATGGAACAGACAGAGTAAGTTCCAAAAGTTTGCTAAGGTACTCTGGGTATATGACCATTCGTTGTCGCCCAGCTGGTCCTTGCTCAAACTGCACAACTGCAATGTGTTGCTCCCTTTTGTCTTTTTCCAAATTGATAAGACTGTGTAGCTGTGTCAGTGAATCTAAAATAGCTGGACAAATAGTAACTTGACTGCATACAGCATTTAAAAACACAAGTTCTTGTGTGCAAGTGAACTCTAAGAAGTCTAGATCCAGAGGCATGCTTCCCAGAATATGCTCCAATTGAGAGCGAAGTCTTTCTAAAAGATGACTAAGCAGGAGTTCCTAGGAGAGAAAAACAAAATCACTGTGTGAGCACATTTTATGGAAAAAATAAAGATAAGCATGATATTCTTAAATTAAACATTTTTATGTTTTTGTCAGGCTTCGAGTGAAAAGGAGGAGCAGGAGAGCGAAGCGGTTTGTATTTTCTGTGTTTTATATAAAGTAAAAGGCGAAGCTTAACAATGCTCTGTATTGAATGAGACAATAACACACAAAGACAGGGGAAGCAGAGCGAACATATACAGGTGCTGGTCATATAATTAGAATATCATCAAAAAGTTGATTTATTTCAGTAATTCCATTCAAAAAGTGAAACTTGTATAATGTATACATTCATTCCACACAGACGGATATATTTCAAGTGTTTATTCCTTTTAATTTTGATGATTATAACTGACAACTAATGAAAACCCCAAATTCAGTATCTCAGAAAATTAGAATATTGTGAAAAGGTTCAATATTGAAGACACCTGGTGCCACACTTTAATCAGCTAATTAACTCAAAACACCTGCAAAGGCCTTTAAATGGTCTCTCAGTCTAGTTCTGT